>PVIJ01011163.1:0-56035 GCA_004024925.1 Scalopus aquaticus | reverse complement strand
TTTTTCCTCTGTGTTTATGGTTTTGTACTTTCAACACATTATTGAGGATTTTCTTATGCACAACCCATTCACTTACCTAAACTTCCAGCTGCCATAGCAGATTGCAGTGCAGCGGTCAAACTCGGGACCATCTGGTAGTAGTACATTGTATCTGCACACACACAGGCTGAGGCACCCACTGCTCCTGGCCAACTCTGATTTGGTCGGGGAAACCCCACCAAGAACAAAGGAAGGGTGAAGAGCGGGAGTAAGGGTGAAGAGAGAAGTGTAGAAAAAACTATGAAGACCAACACAAATGGTGAGAAGACAATGTTGAGTATACATAAACTGGTGGTTGATTTTCGACGTTTTTTCTCTGTCCATGATGCCAAAAGTACAGTCACAGCAAACTGCAATTTAGCGATGAACTGAATCAGACGATCGCGTAGGATGCCAACCTGTAGAGGTATAAAATGACTTTTTCTTATTCTTAAAGACTTTCCATGAATTTTCATGGTCAAATCAAAATCACAAGGGGATAGCAGTTCACACCCACTAGAAATAATTATAATGAAAAAGTCAGATAATATCAAATCTCAAGTAGGATGCAGAGAAATTAGAATCTTCATATATTGCTGGTGGGAATAAAATGGTTCAGCCCACTTTGGAATATGGTGTGGCAATACCGTGAAGTGTCAGACATAGTTACTTTATGACTGAAATTCCAATCCTAGATATACATACCCAAGAAAAATGTAATCATATGTGCATACAAAAGCTTGTACACAAATGTTCATAGTGGCATTATTTGAAATAGTCAAAAAGTAGATGTCAAAACCCAGATGTTCATCATCTGATAAATGAATCAATCAAATGTGGTATGTCATACTAAGGAATATTATTTGGCAATAAAAAATAAGTGAGAGTGAGTAACTGTACAAAAATGGTCAACTGTATGGTCAAGGATGGAATTAGGCTTTTAGTGGTAAACTTAAAAGTAGAATTTACAAATGTTGATTACTAATGACATACACCAGAAACCTATGTTATTATAAACTAATGCTACTAGAAATATTGTTTAAAAAAATCAAACACTGATACATGCTACAAATGGATGAACTCTGAAAAACATATGAAATGAAAGAAGCCAGATGAAAAAGATCATTTATTATATACTTCTATTCATGTGAAATGTTCAGAACAGGCAAATCCAGAGAGATTAAAAAGTAGGTGAATAGTTACTGGGGCTGGGGTGGGGGGGTGGGATGGGACAGAGGTCAGGGATAGGGAAAAACTAGTAATGTGTATGAGATTTCTTTTGGGGATGTTGAAAATATTCTAAAACTAGATTGTGGTAATGGCCACAAAATTCTAACTCTATATCATTCAACTGAATATGCTGAGTGAATTTTCTGGTATGTAAAATACATATAAAGCTGCTAAAACATGTATTTACCAGTAAGAGTCTGATTCCTGTATCCAGGCTTCTGTTCCACCACATGTCTGTACTGGAGATAAACAAGTGCACTGCTGATACAATGACTGTCTCCAATAAAGCATTTTCTGTGTTCTGCCATACCTACAGTACACAAATTATCTACTTTATAAGGTAGAATTTTATCATGTAAGCAAACTAGTAAAAAAAAGTCACAGTTATTCTTAGCAATAGGAAAATGATGTTAGACATATATTAGGAATACCGTTCTAAAAGCTCTTGTGAATCCAATGGAGACAGACACAGAATGGAGTTCTTGTAAGGAGCTGTCCAATGAAAGAAATGCTATCACAGCAAAAGGTGACACTAAGACAACATAAAAAGAGACAAATTTAATTAGGCAAAGAAACTCCATCTCCTATATTTTATTTTGGCCACTATGACTTTTTTATGAGTGTTATCTAAGCAATTAATTTTTAAAAACCTAATTAACATACCAAATCATAAAAAACACTCAATATAGTTAATACACAAATATGGGAATTCTGTAATATTTTTGTACTCAAGGTTAGATTTTATCTTCTTACCTAGATTTTACACAAAGTTAGGAGATTTTATCTTCCTACCTAGATTTAGTAAAATCCGTCTCACAACACCAATCTTCATGAGCCTTGTTTGCTTTTCTAAGAATAATGTTGTGGGATGCACATCCTTTGGATAGAAAGGGTTTCGGAAAATTCCACAGATATAGACACCTTGAATTTCTCTAAGTATCCATAGTATTATAAGTAGTGTCATCAAAAGATAGCTAACAATAGCCTGGGGATTGTTTTTGGAAATATTTGAGAAACCAGCAAAGTGATGCAGCAAGCTAGTCTCTAAGAGAGCCAAGACTAATATAATGATGTAGAAAAGGCATTCCTTCCAAGTAAACTGTTTTTCTGAACTGGTAGATAAGGCCTTAGGTTTGGTTCCAACTCGGTGTCTGGTCACACTGTGTCTGAAGACAAAACCCATCTCATTTAGGTTAAGACTCAGTAAGAATCCAAATCCAGTCATGAAAAGAACCACACCAATAGTGCTGGGAATGAAATATGAGATTACAGCTGTTCCAGCAGAAATGATGAACATTATTAATAACCTGCAGAAGAAAAAAAAAGAAAAAACAATTTTCTTGAAAAGAGAAAATGTGTTTTAAGAATAAGTCACATGTAATTTTAATATTTAAATTAATTACCAGAGGTGGCTTGACACAGATGAGCCTCCAAGACCAAACTCTAAAACCTGTTCCATTGCCCATAAGAAAAGTGCATCGGGTGGGGGCAAAATCCCAAATGCCCACAAAAAGGGTAAAAATATAAACAAGATGTGTAAAATCTGGTTCATCTGTTCTAGAGCTGGTGTATTTGCTATAAACCTATAAAAAGAAAACATCAAAATCATAAAAATAATGTATAGAAGAGGATCTTTCCAGTAAAAAGCAACACATACACTCCCTCCACCACTACCATACTCCTGCCCCCTGAAATCTTACAGAGCTCCTAGTCCTGACTTGCAAAAGATCATATAAATTGATCAAGTAAGTTAACAGATTGGGAGTTGGGGAGTAGAGAATGGAGATGGAGAACAACTATTAATGTGTATGAGATTTCTTTTGAAGATGTTTAAAATGTTATGAAATTAGACAGTAGTGATGGTTGAAAAATTCTGACTATATACCACTCAACTTTAAGTGGCTAAATTTTGTGAAAATTGCCCTTCCCCTGTACTAGCAAATATCCCTATCAACTGTGCACAAATAGCATATAAAGAATACGTGGACTCAAATGTGGAAAGAAAGAAGTAATTAAAAGTAATTTACTGAATAACATTGAATTTAGGGATTTGTAAAACTGAACAGCTGGGCCCAGGGCAAAAATATTTTTCCTCTGAATGTCTAAGCTACAAAGGTAAATTTCTACCAATCATTCTTTGAGTTTAAAATGTTTAAATAAGAAATTTCAAGTAACTCAGCCAAAGGCAGAATGTTTCCAAAATAAAATGGCAGGACAGGCATAGGCTAGCAATTCCAATTCTAAAAGGGAGAAACAGGAAAGGAGAAAGACTTAGAAGGCCCCAAAGAAGTCCAAAACCTAGGAAGGAGGATTCTGTTAGATCTTAAATCTTTGTTTTCATACTCTGTCCTCAGCAATGTCACCCAAATATCTGTAGCTGGGAGTCCAGCCTCATGGCTTTGCAGGGTGTTACCAGCCCCAACACTCCCAGCAGAGGACTTCTAGTTTATGAAATAAAGGCAGTGCCCAGATAATCTCTTAAAGATTTTGGGGATAATTTTTGCCTCTTCCTAAAGAACAGTGCATGTTCTAAGCCAAATAGTTCTATGATTCTGTCAAATCTAAGAACCTAACAGCTTTTGTTCATTTTGTCTTGTCTCTATCCCCTTCAGTTCAAACTGGCAGTGCTTCTGTTGCTATATCCCCATAAACTCTCTATTGAGTGATAGTTTAAGCACACTCTCAGTCTTCTCTTCACAACATGCTTTCTCATTTTGTGAGATGAGTAAGCCAACAGTTTCCCTAAAACTTCAAGCTCTAGTTCCTTTTTGCTTAACAATTCCTTCTTTATTTCTCTCATTTTAATATGAGCAGCCAGGAGGAATCAACCTATTTCTTCAATTATTTGCTTAGAAATTCCCTCAGCTATATGTTCAATTTTACCTATATCAAGTTTCACTTTCCATAAAACAATAGAAAACAGTTCAATCAAGTTCTTTGCCACCTTATAATAAGGTTTGTCTTAGCTCCAGTTCCCAATAACATGAAAACTGTCTAAAATCTCACCAGAATTGCCTATCATATCCATATTTCTAACATGTACTTCAAATTCTATCAGTTTCTAGCCATTACCCAGTTCCAAAGGTACTTTTCTACTTTTAGGTTTTTGTTACAGGAGTATCTCTCCTTTTAGTACCAAAATCTTAGCCATCTTGGGCTGCCATAACAAAATAACAAGACTGGACAGTTTAAACAAAAGATTTATTCTCATAGTTCCAGAGGCTAGAAGTCTGAAATCAGAGTGTCAACAAATTTGGGTTCTGCTGAGAACTTTCTTCCTAACTTGTATACAGTTGCCTTTTACTGTATACTAATATGGTGAAATGAGAGCTTTCCAGCTCTCTGGTGTCTCTCCATAAAAGGGCACTAATCCCATCAGACTAGGGTCCCACCTAATTATCCTAATTACTTCCCAAAGACTTCATTTCCAAACACCATCACATTGGAGGTGAGGACTTTAACATGAGAATCTTGAGGAGACACAAACATTCAGTCCATAACATGCCCGTACATTTCTACCTAAACACTAACCCAGGGAAGAGAAAGTTACAATCTAAAGAAACACAAAAAGAAAAGTCAGATTTAGAAAAGACAAGCAAAATGGATTATCGATTTTGTTAGAACGTATTTTCTATTTTTCTTTTGTAGCAAACTGATTAAAAATCAACATTCTCCTGTAGTCATTAAAACAAAATTAGAAATGTTATTCTAGTCACCTTAAATTCACTCAATCTGTATATAATATTCATATGTATAAATATTAAATTCTTCCTTTCTCCCTCATATGAAAGTTCTATCTCCCTTCAGAGGTTTCAGGCAGATTTTCTTATTCATACGTCACTATTTAAAGCAAATCAAAACACTGACATTTTGTTCAATTATCTTCAGTAAAATTGAATTACTGCTTTAGTATGAATGTCTAACAGATTAGCTCTCAGATATTAAGCATCAAAACAACCTGTCACTCCAGGGTTTGTTCCTGATGACTTTCATTTTTTAATACTAATAAGAGTGCTTTTACTATGCATGCTTAAAAACAAAGCAAGTTATAAAGTATTTGCCAGTTTATTACCTGTGTGCAAGATCTACGAAAACAAAGGAAAAAATATAAAGAGGTCTCATAAGAGGAGTGATTTCATAAGTATCCTGGGTTTGGAAAGTTGCAGTCTCTGTAGCTGTGTTTACAATTAATGAATATTCTCCTATACATAATGTCATCCATCCAAAAACAAATAGCAGAGCAGTGCCTCCCACACTGCCATACAGCAACGTTATTCGTCTTGGGAGCAGATACCATGTTCCAAAACCACATACTAATCCAGCAAGAACAGAATGAAAAACTGTATTGGCGATATATTTCTTTCCAGGAATCAGAAATTTGATAGTCTCAGCACCAGCGCAACTTGTAAATTCATGTTCATCTTCCTCTGCCAAGATATCTGTGGTTAGCATTCTTTCTACTGTTACTGATTTTCTTCTGGCATATAAACTTGTGAGCTGGATGATAAATGCAGTTAAAAGCATTAGTCCACCTGAAAGAGCTGCTGAGTAATAGTCCTCCAAGATGCTGAATTGGTACAGAAGTGTTCCTATTCCACCCAAAACCCATGGCATTAGAAAAAGAATTATTTGATTAACATATATGTAAGGAGGGGCACAATAGCCTAATTTGAGTCGAGGGCCTCCAAGAATAGTCTGTGGAAAGCGCTTCAGAAAGAAGTCCTGTTTGTAATCATTCAACAAAGGCACATCTGGACTCATTCTTCTCACTCAGTATTATTCTGAGAGTCACACCATTTTCCGTAACACAGCAGTCTCTAAGAAAAAGAAAAAGTCATTATGTGAAAATGTCATACTCAAAACACTGCAGTGAAGAGGGTTCCCTAATATTTCTATTTTATCTCTTTATTTCCAACATAAGCTTGGCACAAAACAATTTCTTGCTAAGTTATTTCAGTTGAGCATAATCTCATACACTATTAATTGATCTAGGATTTAATATGTAATTTAGATTTTAAGTTAATTCACCTTTTTAAAATTTCAAGGTTAAAGTTCAAAAAGTCATTATTTTCAACTAAAATCTGCCAGTGATTTAATTGATCATTTTCTTGAGAGCTGGGTTGTTTGCTTTTTAACTTTTTCCTCTATTAAAAGAGTCTGTAACTTTATCTGTAAAGGGTCGTAAACATTTTAGGTTTTGTGGACCATGTGGTCTCTGCTACAACTACCCAAATAGACTGTCACCCAAATTTAGCCTGTGGGCCTTAGTTTGCCAATGCTTGCTTTATAAAATAAGGACATTCTCTTAATTCCCTTGAATTGATATTGAAATTGAAATGGAAAACAGAAATAGAAATACTAAATTATTAGCATTGCTTAATAATTATAATGAATTCACGATTTTCTAGTAATCTGAAAGGCAAAGCCTGCTAAAATAGTAGCATTTCTGTAAAAAAAAATTGGTAGCTCAACATGTAACAGGAAGAATAATGTACTGGAAATCAAAATTTCCAGCTGCCAGAATAGATGCTTACTGTTAGCTATGTTACCTCAGGCAAGCTACTTTATGATTCAATTTTTTATTTTTCTGTTGTCAATTACCAAAATCTATCAGAATTAGTAAAGTATGAAATGATAATAGAACCTATCTGTGCTTTAGTTTAGATTATTTGCATTTAAGGGCCCCCAAAATATAAGTATCAAGTAAGAAGGAGTATCTTCAACTTTTCTTTTTCCTTGCCTATACTCAGCAGGTTATTCTGAAAAACAGGTGCCTGACATAAGATCAGCTAGCAAAGTATTACCTCAGGACAATATGTTGGGTTAGAAAACAAAAACTAAGTTTAAAGTCATTTTCATCAAAACAGATCTATAGATGAGTGGAAAAGAATAGAAAGCCCAGAAAAAAACCCTTATATATATGGTCAAACATTTGACAAAGGTGCCAAGGATATTCAATGGGAAAGGACGGTCTTTTTGCAACAAATGAGGCTGGGAAAACAGATGAATCAAATTAAACTCTGACCGAACACCATATATAAAAATTAACTCAAACTGAATCAAGGACTTGAACATAAAACAATACTGCTCTTAAAAGAAAACATGGGACAAAAGCATTGATTTGGCAGTGATTTTTTGCCTATAACACCAAAAGTACACATAACAGGTAAAAATAAATTGGATTTTGTGAAAATTTAAAAACTGTGTACATTAGAAGACACTCTCAAGAGTGGGACATAATATTTGCAAAATCATATCTGATAAGTAATTAATATGTACAATATATAGAGAAATCCTAAAGTTCAACAACAAAAATACAAGCAACTCAACTCAGATAATGGCAAAGAAGCCAAAGAGACACTTTTCCAAAGAATCTATATGAATAATCAATAAGCACATGAAATAATGCTCACTAATCACCATGATCATCATTTCAAAATTACAATGAGATACCACCTTGCAAATATGATGGGTTCTACCAAAAAAACACAGCACAAGTGTTAGTGAGGATGTGGAAAAACTGTACTATTGTGCACTATTGGTGGCAATATAAAAAGGTACACTGCCATGAAGAACAGTATGGCAGTTGCTCAAAAAATTCAAAACTGAATTACCACAAGATCCATGAATTCCATATCTAGATATATGCCCCCCAAAATGGAAAGCAGGATCTCAAAGAGATATTGACATGCCCATGTTTACAGCAACATTATCCACAAAAAACTTAGTATTTGAAGAGAAACAAATTAGCCTATACTTAAGTATTCAAGATATAAAAAAATTTAATTCTCAGTGCTTTGTATAAAAATCACCTGTTTCTACCTGAGCAGTTCTGAAAAGTACAGACCTGAATTTTTTTGATAGCCAAGAGCATAGTGTTGAGGTCACTAGTAGGAATTCAGAAAGGTAAAGATAATTATCCCTAAATTTCCGAAAATACTCTTTGTATGGGATCTTAACTAAAGGCCTTGCTATAGACAAAGAACTAAATTCTTGAAGAGGCTTTTGAAAGACATTTGGTGCTTAAAGATGAGAACTACATTTCATGCCACAGTTTAATGATCAGGTAGTAAGCACTATCCTGCCCCTCTACCCAACCAATGAAGAAACATCTACTAAGCACCTAAAAAGAAAGTCTCTTCTGGATCTCTTCGGAGTTACAACATAAGGCTATAAACAAGAATGAGGTAATACTCACACATTCTATAACATGGATGAAACATAAAATGGTAAGTGAAAGAAATCAGTCACAAAACAAAACAGATATGATCCCACTTATATGAAATGTCTAGAATATGCAAATACATAAAGACAAAACAGATCAGGAGGTTGCCTAGAGTGGGTGAGGATAGGGAGATGGGGCAATAATAGTTAAGAGGTTTCAGGGCTTCTTTTGGGGATCATGAAAATGTTCTAAAATTAATTGTAGCAGCAGCTGCACAATTCTATGACTACACTAAAAAGCACTGAATTGTGCACTTTTAATGGGTAAATGAATGGAACTGGGATTGTTTCAATAAAGCTCTTCGAAAAGAAAAACAGAAGAGGTCCTCCGCCTGGTAGTAACTAGTTGGCATTTAAATAGAAAATTTAGGAGTAGTGGACAAGTGCTCCCAAATAGATACTAAGATGTCAATAACTGACTTGGAGTCTAGCTTTAGATGCTATGATAAAAGCTTGGGAATTTTGCATGGAGGCCAGGCAGTGGACACCCAATAACATAAAAGATGGTATTTACTCTAGTTGGAGGACTGACTTAAGATAAAAAATAATCACCTAATATACATCTTAAGAAGAGAGAACTGACTGGTATAGAGCAGAAAGTCAATTCAAAGGTCTGATAAATAACTTCTGATGGGATCGACTTCACTGAAGCAAATGGTGGTCCTTGACAGTGGGTGGTGGAGAGAGTGAGCAGATCATTGGGGAAAGAGCTATTCATGTTCATGGGGCAAAAAGACAAATTGAGGCAAAAGGGGTTTATTTGGAGATAAGGGGAAAAAGTGTATCTAAGGGGCACAGTTTGTAATCCTCTAATGGAGTACAAGGCCATATCTAAATCAAAAATCAAAGGGCCATTTTCCATTTCATTAGTGACTCCTAGAAACAAAATGGTTACTGGGGGTTGGGGGGGGGGATAGGGGGTTAGGGGGGACAAAAACAAACAAAACACCAAAAACTCAAAATGCTTAACTCAAGCTAAATGCATCTTTCGAAACAGTTATCACACCAGTTGATACCTGTAGTGACAGTGCTCCTTTTACGACTCAGAAAAGATTAATAGTTTCACTTAGAAGGTTTTTATAAGGAAGGGCGAGAAATCTGCAGTAACTAAAACTGCAAGAAGGTGGATCTGCACAGGTCTGGAAATTAAGGATAGGATGAAGACCCCAAGTAGTTGTACACAGCCTTGGAAATTAAGGAGAGGATGATACCCCTAGGTGGGTGTCGGGACCAAACATACCTAGAGTCACCCGAGGGAAGAAGCGATGCGAAGGCATCCCGGGGACTGCATTTTTGCAGGAAAACCCGGGATGGGAGGTCCCGCCCGCCGGGATGCTGGCTGCGGCCACAACGCTCAAGGAGAGAAGTTTCCGCGGCGGTGAACCAGCTCACCACGGCCCCGCCCCGGCTCCGCGTTTCCATGGTTAACGTCAACTCCGGCTGGCGCCACCGGGCGCAGAACGATGAGCACACTCGGGGAGGGCCTCGCCTCCGGCTCGCTCCGCCCCCTGATCGGCCCAGGTGAAGCGGCGCGGAGAAAGACGTGCACTTCGTTCATTCCAGGCCTGTGCCGGCGCTGGTGGAGATCGCCCGGTCTGTGGCCTCGCCTTCGGCCCCAATGCGGCGGCTGCGGGAAGGTGTCCGGTCACCTGAACTTTCACCGAGGCCTTGCCCTTACGCAGAGCGTCGCGTCCCTGGTGACCTGACGTCATTTCGCGGCGCACTTGGCTCTGGGGCGGGTCGACGCGCGGGCGCCATTTTGCGAGCGTTAAGTCACCTTTACTCTGGCGACTCTGGAGTGTTGTGGAACTCAAACCGTTCTAGGTCCCGCGACTTCTGTTAACGACATCCGTGCTCTGTCACCAACAACTTAACGACGGTAATAAATGTTTTTAAGTGATGCGTCATATGTCCTGTTCGACTTGGAAGTTTTGGAACTGTATATACATCCTCTAGCCCCCTTTTTGCATATTTTTTTTCCCCACAAGTGGATTTGCGGCGGCCTTTTTGTATACAGGGAACCAGAATACCCATAATTGAAACATTTTGCAAAGGTATCTGCTTGTTAATAAAGTAAGGAAACGTTCCCGTGTTCCAACTGAAGAAAAACCCAAAAAAAGCCTTGGCGGACTTAATACTTAGTGGCACTCATGTCAGAGCTAGGAAAATCTTTACCAGGTTGCCACAAAGTCCCGTTTTGCTGGAGTTTAAAAGTTATCCATATGGCCCGCGGCCACCGCCTCCATTTCCTACTATTTTTCATCTCTTCCCCTTGTTCTGGCCACCTTCCAGATAGGGGATTGGAAGCCTGCTGGGTGGCCCCTGAAAGTTTAAAATTGATCTCAACTGATAGATGCTCGTGAAAGGAATGTTGAAGCCAGTTTGTTGGTACCAGGGCACAAGCATACTTGGGGCTCCTGAGTGACTTGAGGAAGATTGTTGTTGTTTTTCAGGCTTTCTTAGAAGTGATGGCTTAGTTTTTCATTTTTAAATTTTGCTTGTTGAGGTAATGTTGATTTTCAACGCTGTGTTTTAGGGATATAGGTTCACATCTCTGCAAAGCTAAATTATCACACCAGGATCACAACCAAAACCCCAATAATCCATCACAGCCCATTGGGTCCCCTCCTTTTGTTGCCCACCCTAGCCCCACCCTCATTTCTGGTAGTCTCAGTTCTGCTGACAAGAGTTCAAGGGTTTGTTTTATCTGTTCCTGTGGTTTTTTGGGTTTTCTTTTTTGTATTTCATATGAGTGAAGTCATCTGGTATTTGTCTTTCTCCTGACTTATTTCTGCTTAGCATAATCCTCAGTGATAAATCAATTCTTAAGTGCTTAGGTTTTCAGGCCATAATGGAAAAAGAATACTTTTTGTGAACTAATGTGTTACTATTAAAAGGAACTCAAGGCTTACTTTAAAAAAGCAGCAGCAAAAACTACCCAGAGGAAAAATGTAGTTTATTGAAAGCATCTGGAGGAACACTTCCTGTGGTGTCAATGATAAATACTTGTGTTCAAGGACACGATTTGCATGAGGAACCTTTCATAGTTCAGTGTGGCTAGAAATGTGGTCTTGGTCTGTCTATAACGTTTCCCACTCTTTGGGGGAGGACAGTGATCAGTCATCATCGAGTACACCATTAAACATCTTTGAAGCATTAACCACTGCTGGTAAGTCGGTGTGGTGTGGTTAAGAGCAGAGGCGCTGGGATCAGGGAACCTGGGTTGGAACCCTGACACCACCCCTCATCTACCACCAGTGTCATTTTGGTTTTACTTAATCTTAGGTGCTCAATTCCCTTATCTTGTAAATAGAGCTGATAATGAAAACAGAATTTGTGCTATGGCAGTTGTGCAGTTGGATGACATCAAATGATTGATTGTAAGTCTTTTAGTGAGAGTGAGTTATCTTTATGTAAAGAGCCTGTCACCCTGATAGAACCAGAAGGAATCTTTTGGTTGTTGGAATACCCGATGTAGCTATTTGGTTATTAAATTCTTTTTAATAAAGTATTTTTGCTGTTTCTTAGCACTTTGTGTGCCAGTGCCCTTTAAATTTACCAGCCCTTGGGGCCGGCCATTTTCTGTGCCACCGCATGAATGGTAGAAGTGTTCAATAAAACACACACAACTCCTAAACTACTGGATATTAAAAAAACTGTAATATCTCTCATAAAACACCTTACACTTTCACCAAAACAATGTGTAAAGCTTCTAGACTGAGTACGATCAAAGAAATAGCTCCTAATAGTTCCAAATAAATCCACCGTGGTGTGAAAAACCGGAGACTAGATGAACACGTGTTAATACGTGAGCGGCCACTTGATACTAGTGACAAAAACACGTACTAATACGTGAGCGGACCACAAAGTGTTAAAATCACTAAGCTCATGGCATAAACAAGGTCTTTTTTTACTTTTGGATAGAACATTCATTTGACATCTGTTGACAAAGTGGATGCTCTTTGCCAGGAACCACATTAATTAACCACATTAATTACTTCAGATGTAATGTTAAAATATGATCACTCTTCTCAAGGTATTTACCAAAATATGACTTGGAAAACCAGTAAGGACATTAGCAGTTGTATTGTATGTGATAAACAGATGTGCACTGGAGCTACAGAAACACAGAAGAGGGATACAGAAATCATTCTGGGGAACTAAGCCCTTTGCACTCGAGGGCCTTTTTGCACGGGCGAACCAGCAACTCGAGACAATTTCAGCTATATTAGGGAAGCATTTTACAGGTACTTTGAAATCATTTTATACTCAAACGTATACAAATAATAAAATTTCACCAATTTATTTTTACATTGAATACAACAAAATCTGTTAAATATTACACTCTGTAATTAGTTTTTGTGTAATATTTAGTAAAACAATCCCCAAGATGCAACCTCGGTTTGTCAGGACACATATCACAATGCTAAGCTGGACTAACTAAGCTAAGCTAAGAGTTGGCTAAGGACGCTGGCTGAGCCTGGTCCACGAAAGTAATTTCGATAAGAATATCTTATCACACATCAGAAATAAACAAATCGAGTTCCAAACTGCTTGGGCGCCCTCGTGGCGGTGCTCGGGTGGACGCATTAAACTCCCAGGCACCGTAGTGGCGCCGCTCGAGTGCAAAGGACTAAGGATGGCTGTGGTCAGTTTTAAAGGCAAGTAGAAGTTAGCTGGATGAAGATGTGGGAGAGAGGTATTCCTGGTAGGAAACATTCTTTCATTCATTTAAAAAATATATAGCACATACAATGAGGTGCTTTATGTACCTCATTTAATTTTAACCTTATGAAGTAGCTTATTGTTTTCATAAGGAATCTGAACTTCAGAGAAGTAAAATAATTGATGAGATCTGGAGTTTAGGACATACCAGTATGTCTCCAAGAGCCATGTTTTTCCTTCCATATTTTTGATTCACATAAAATGAAACTATCAAAAATATGATGCTGCTTCTTCAGAGAAAGTGTTTTCTGGAGCATACAGGTTTTTGTGTAATGGCATGTGCCCATTTTCAGTTCATACCAGTTATTCCTCTCCCCCCCCCCAAAAAAAAAGAAAAAAAAAAGCACACACACAAAACCCCACTCCCAATCAAAAACAATAGAACCCTCACTCCACCTCATTGCCCAGAGACCAGTGAAGAGAGGGCTATGAAAATAACATGAAGAGATGCAGCAAGAGGTAGTGTTCTTTAAAGAGGAGGTGAAATTGCCTCAAGGAATTCGGGAAGCTGAATTGCCTGTCTGGATGGAGTGGTAGAACTGCTCAGATCTGGGAAATGATTGGAAAGAGATGGGAGTGGGGTGGAGTGGTAAGGATACCATAGAAAAGAGGAGAAAACCCAGTCTTAAACCTGGGTAAAAAGAGAGTTTGAGATGCCTTAAAATATGGGAGGAAGAATAGGTTTGGCAATAAAGACAACCCACTTTGAGGTATATGTATTTTGAGAAACTGGTGAAATATGTCCAGTTAGAAATTCAGGATTGGACCTTGTGGGAGAGGTTGAGAAAGAGAGATCTGAGAGTATATATTGTACATTAAAAAAAAAGTAGAAGATTGAAAGAGAATGTCTTGATGTAGCTCTTAATGGGCACAAAGAAAACCATCCAGAAAGAAAGGAACCATAAGATGCCTGATTTCTTAAATGGCTACTGAAGTTCATCTCATTTTCCCATATCATATGTATATAAATGCATACAAACACCATCTAATGGGCATGAGTAGAAATTTTAGCATGTCACAGGCATGTGGGTTGGGTAACATTGAGTTATGAGGATATTAAACATGGGGAGTGACCAATTGTTAATCACAAAGTTTCATACTTAAATAGTCTTTAGTATAGGGAAAAAATTCATAATATATAAGCATAAATAGGACCATCAAGTAATATATAATGTAATTATAGCTTTGCCATTAATTGGTTTCATATTTTACTGTAAAATACAATGTATTTATTTTAAATTACATTTCTGAAAAATTCACAGTAATTACTGTGAGGACTGTAGAGTGAAAGAATAGTTTCTCAGTTTTGGTTTTGATCAAGAATTTTGAATTTTCTTGTGTAGCTCTTAAATTTCACTATTATTTTACATCAATAACTTCTCAGACTTGATTTTTAATTTTAGGACTGTTTCAACTAGTATTATCTTAGAACGTTATCTCTGGAAACTTATTTTAGGTAATTGTTAAAGTTGGTAAACTAATAATCCCAAATTGTGATGTAAAAGGGTCAGAGTTTTTTTTTTAACTTAAATTTTGTAAAAGTTTGTGAGTGCAATTTCACTGAAAGATCAAAATTTAAGAGTGACCAAACTGTGAATAGCACAGGCATACTTTTAGTTTGACTTATAAAAAGTCACATTGTCTTAATGACAACAATTTCCTTTTATTTTGGCACACATAATTAAGAGGTGACTGTGCAGATTTAATAGTAAGATTAGACATCAGTTAACCATATGATGTTATTATTAGCAACAGTTTCTAAATCTGAAGTATCTCTCCTTTTCCTGGCATTTGCCTGCTAATTTCCTTGTTTACAAATGTACCTACTGAATCATGTGAACATTATCTCTGTGTTCCTGTAGAATGAATATGTAAGGAAGTGCTATGAACAAACTGTCTTATAAAATTTCTCTTTGATTTCATAATTAAAAAAGAATGTTGGGGAGGGTGAGGGAAGAGGTAGATTAACTTGCTTACAGGTAGAGGAAAGTGCTCTCACTGCTCATTACACTATTGCTATGAAATGGAAAAGTCCACACTGATTAGAATTAGTATTTGTAGTTAACATTGTGATTCCTTCTTCATATTAATATATTTAAAAATATAAAAACTGGAGGTTACTTACTGAAAGATATTTAAGGGAAATGTAACCACATTTGGCAAATGAAGTTTATGTCTAAAGTTCAAATAACAATAGCAATATTGGTGGGATGACAGTTTGGGGGTACATTTTGAAACTTAACTTGACTCTAGCTAACAAAATTTAAAATTTCCTTTGACAGACAAATTTCCTCACAAGAAATATATAGGTACTTTTACAAATATCTAAGTATGCAGCAATATTTGTACAAAGACAAACTTAGAACATTTGTAAGAGCAAAACATTCTCAGAAGGGAATAGGTTAAATAAATTAGGTACAAAAGGAGGTATAGACAAGCATTTCCAACTTAAATAAAAAATTAAAATTTACAGTTTGTATCGTATGATCTTATGTTAAGACTAGGTGTATGCATGAGTATGCTTTGTGTAAGCTTATTTTTGAAGGAGACATAAGAAACTGATAGTTTGACTTCTGAAGGGGTTTTATAGGGGAACTTTTATTTTTTATCTTTTCTCTTTTTGTGCAGTTAGTATATTTTTAACAGTATGCATTGCTCTTATAATCTTTCAATCACTAAATTTCAAACAAAATTAAACAGACTATCAAAAATACCCACTCTACCACCATAAAACCTCACACAAGCTGCTAAAGAACCAGAAAAAATGGCATAGTACACTTTGGTTTTCATAGGCCATTAATTCAAATGAAAACCAGTGTATTATAAAGAATATTCAAAGACTTATTGGTCCTACTGAATGTTAAAAGTGCTGTTATTTATGAATTTCAAGCCAAATGCTGCCTTCATGTTCTTATATAGAAATTTCCCACTCAAAAAGCTTTGTAATTAGTATATGTATATGCCAATAAAGAGCAGCATGCAAAAAAGAGATACATTTAATGGTAAAGGTAACCATATGTTAAGAAACAAACATGATCAATTTTTATTTGTGGATTTCATATAGAATTAGCATATGGATTATTTCCCATGGAATTTTTTCCCTTAGAAACTTTATTTTGGTAACAATAATGAATAACATTTTAGAGGCAAGCTTTCTTTTAAGCGTATATATGCCCTGCCTAACACATGTAATAAAACCAAGCAGATACAGTCTCTACTGAAAAAGTCAAATGAAAATATTTTTATTCTGAATGGCCCATTTACTGTAGAAGCATACATTCTAAATTCCATAATATATTGTTTTGCCCAAATGTACTTTGAGCTAGAATATTGGGCTATGAAAACCTACAAGTTACACTTACTGTATAAATATTTTGTTTATTCTATGCCTCCTTTCTCCAGTATACATTTTAAAATAAGTGCTTATTTTTAAAAGAATACTAACCAAAATGTAGTGTAGCATTTTCCAGAAAGAAATTTTTATTCCTTTTCTCCTGATACACAAAATGGATAATACTTCCCTTAGGAGGAAGTGAACAATCTTTAAGAATAAGAAGGGCTCTGACTGATATCCCTGCCCTTTGATTATAGCACCAATATCACACGCATTATTGTCTCCTTCCAAAGAGAATGACTCCTTCTGTTTAGAAACAAAAGCAGTCTGAGATACTGGGTCCTTCTTCATGATCTCTGCTTACTAGATCAATGTTTTCCTTTGTACATTAACTCAATAATGGATTTCTTCCTTGTTGGATAAATGAACATGGGCATTTACTCCAGTTTAGAACAGTGGAAATTTAAGAAAACAGTGCTCTTCTTGGTCTGATTTTTATAGTTATAGAAAGCATATTTAATCAGAAACTGATATTTGTTATAATTCACTCTCTGCAAAAAAAAAAAAAAAAAAGTTAATTTGATATTGGGCAAGTCATTTAAACTCTCCAGACTTCAGTTTCCTCTTCGGTAATATTAAGAGATTGGGCTACATCTCTACATTTCCATTTAATCCTATATTCTGCTGTTGTATTATTTTTGTATCACACATATGGATGGAAATATAGACATCTATAACATTTTAAGGTAAGTTTTCTAGCCATACTTCAAATATGAGTACACTTTCTTTATTGTTAAGCAGACCTAAACAAAAGATAATTATCACTGGTAAACTCTACTAATTTCAGAACTGAACATTTTCACTGGGACAGTAATTTTTGTCCATATTAGCATCAGGTAGTGTGTCACCTTAATCAGAATTCATTAATACCAAAATTACTTCAATTAAATAAAAATATTAAAACCAGTATTAAGATTTCTGTGACATGATAGTGAAATTATTTTGTATTTTGCCTCTTTGATTAAAAGTAGTGGTCAAAGACGTTGAATCCTCAAAAGGTGATTTTGAAGATGGAGATGTGCTAGAGCTACCCAGGCAGCAATCAGAAATAATTAGGAAAAACGCCCCAAATGCTTCATTCTTTCTCTAGGCGTCATGACAAATTACAGTTAATATTTCAGGCTTGCTGCATTTTAAAATAAAGCCTCCAACTAAACAATTTTCAAGACAACTCCAATCAAAAGACATTGCTTACAATTTTCTTATTGCTATAGAAATGAAAAGAGTGATTTGTCTATGTTGATTAGTTTGAAGATTGCTTTGGGAAGAATTTGACAATTCTAGTAACATTCGCATTATAATTTACAATCTACGAAGAGGAATACTGCATTGTATAGCAGTATAGTGTAAGACTTTCTTTTTACCTGATAGTTTTATTCTATTTAACATGTAGAGGGGATCCTTGTAATAAGTATTTTTAAATCATATGTAACTATGGTTCTTTAAAATTATTCTGAGGTCAAACAAAATAAATATATACTATAATAAATATACTAAAATATTTATTGATGCCTGCTATGTATAAAATTTGGTGCTAGTCAGTGTGGTAGAAAGATTAAAAAAGAAACATTAAAGTCAAGGAACTCCCAGTTAAACAGATATAAAATTCACAAGAAATAAGACAAAGATTGAAATAAACTTAATGCTTGGAGGAAGGTGACTGGGGAATTTCTGTTTTGCAAGACGAGAAGAGATCTGGAGACAGTTGGTGGTGATCGTTGCACAATATTGACATATTTAATAAAGGCTTTTAACTGTACACTTAAAAATAGTCAGATTGCAAATTATATGTGTATTTCACAAAAATTAAAAAGTAAAGGTTAATTGAAATGGTAAATTTTATGTTCTCTGTATTTTACTATAAATAATTTCGAATGGCCCAGAAATACAGTTGTATTTCTAGACATGTATCAGAAGGTGAAAAGAAGGCTAATTTTTTAAGAGTGCAGTACTGTGAAAAATTGAAGTGCATGAAACAGTTGGAAAAGTAATTTTAATTGATAATTTTAATTTTAATTGAATGTCACCAAATTATTTTGTGCTATGGCTCAAATTTGTCATTTTAAATTAATTCTTTTAATGCCTTTTTAAGCTCAAATATGTTATAGAAACAAACGATGTCAGACTGAAATGAACTTTCAATGCTTAGTCACAATTTCAGAGGTGAAAAAGATGCAGCCTTGGAGGGGAGGAACCAGAGATCTAGAGAACTCAAGATTAATGTAGATAGGGAGTGAAATCTATCGAGTGGATCTCTTAACTTTTACTTCAGTGTCATTTAAACTTTGTACTAGCTCAGTCAGGTCAGATTCTAATCCTTTCAAAAATCATTTTTTTCATTCAGTTATTTCTTTTCTATTAGGAAATGCTTATATCAAAGATTAATTTCCTACTTCTATAGCTTTAATCTATGACCTTTACTCCTGCTTTTGACATTTTCAAGTAATTGTTAACTTTATAGCTTTCTTTTTTCCCAGATCAGCGTTCCTTGTTTCTAAGAGAAGCTGCAATTTTAATTTTAAAATTATTCTATTTTATGAATGTATGGCCAACTATCCTTCCCAGTTTTACTGTTAATTTTGAACTCTATTTCTTTAAATTACTCTTTAATTGTAGAACTCAGAGATAACATTAACCTTATTCTCTCCTAGATCTTATACATTGCAGTTCATAAAATTTTGGTTGCAAATGACAGAAATCGAACCCTCCCAAAGAATTTATTGGCTCATATAATTGAGACGTCCAAGGGTGGATCTAAAAAGACTGTCCATAGACTTAAATTTCTGTTGTCAAGACTTTCTCCATCTCTTCATTTGTATTACTTTATTCAAATAAATGCTCTCCTAGAGGCAGGCTAACGTTTTCAAGAGGCTTCAGACTAACATTCCCAGTTAAGCAATTGCAGTGGAGGAAATGACCCAAAGAACCCTCTCTCAGCATCCATAGCTCAATTTTAGGTCCTGTGCGCCTAGATTGGCAACTCCAACACTAACCCAGAGAGTTTAGGAAGAGTTTCTCAAATGAATCTGGAGAAAGGGAATGGAAAAATTATCTGGGCAGACAAAAAGAACAACTCCCATAGTCTACCCACTTTATAGTAAAGCAACTTTAAAAGAAGTTCTAGATTAATTAAACATTAGTGTTCCTCTTCAATTTTATTAAAATATTTTTATATCATTTAATATACTGTATTTTTGTCTCCATTTAGCTGCCCAGCATTTGAATCCTTTTCCTTTGTGGGAGTTTTAGTGAGAAGGCAGCCCACATCTCCTACCTTAAAAGCTAAAAAATATAGATGCTTAAAAAAAAATTGACATAACAGATCTGACAGGGAACCTAAGTTTGACTGTTTTCTTCCTAGGCTTTCATTATAAAGCATGGGATGAAAAGAAGCAGAAATAGCAGCCGAGTCCCAGTAGTCCCCAGAGATCAGCAAGGCATGCACCTAGGTATTAATACATTTTTCCTATGTGATGATGACACCGCTATGATTCTGGCCACCCAGCGCTCTTTGGTAATTACTCATCCCATGAGCCCAGTTTTCTAACCTGCTGTTGATTTTGTGGGCTGTTCAATTATCCTGTAAATTCCTTTTCTGTTTAAGTTAACCCAAGTAATTTTCTTTTCCTTATAACCAAAATCACTGATTGAGCACTGCTAATTTTTAGCCAAGTGATTTTGAAGTATTATTTTCTCTAAGGTGCTAATCATTGGTAAATTTATGTATGATTCCTTTCCTTCATCTTTTTTAGCAGTAGCATCTATTCTTCTCTGGCTCCTTTTAAATCACTTGCAGTAACCTTCTAATATATTCATTCAGAACAAGTTGCTGCTATCGATTTTACACCCTTCCCTGTAATCTTCTGTTTCTCCTTTGCTCTCTCATTTCTCATTGAGTTATATCTTTCTGCTATAATTTCAATATGAAAGTCCTTTATATCTCTTGCTGGAAACATCCTTGTATCAGTTAGGATTTGGTTCAACTAATGTAACAGAGAGGCCACAACAGCAATGTCTTAACAAGATATATATTTCTCTGCCGTGTAAAATAAGTCTGGACTTAGGTATTTTAGGGTCAGTATGGCAGTTCCATGGACTGATGGGACAATTCAATTTACTATTCATCAGCCCTAGAGTCTTCTTCCTCTTAGTCCAGCCAGAGCTTCTCTTCCTTATTCTTGCATAAGTCACGGGATGAAAGGAAGGTAATTGTTTTCCTTTCCTTTTTAAAGAGACTTCCTGGAAGATTCCATGCAATACTACCACTTAATATGTTATAGACCAAAACAAATGGCCACATTTAGCTGCAAGGGGAAGCACTGTGCCTAGATAGTGATTAGATTTATTTTACTAAAAGAGAACCGACTCAGAACAGACTCTGGTAGGTAACTAGCTGTCTCCTCTATAATTTCCACTTCTTTTTTATGAAAGTAATCTCTCATCTTTCTATATAAGCCAGTTTAATTCTAGAATTACTTTATAAATCTTTAGTTCAATCATTAGAGTATAAACTTTGAGCAGTAAACCAAAATAGTGGCCCTATTATACCAAAATCTTAACTTTTTTCTTGATTATGCACTTTCTATTTTATAATTATTAATATAATCATTTCAACTATTTAACTAGAGTTGCTGTTCAATTATCTTCAAAATAAGGCTTCATAATAAGTTAAATTATTATAAAAGGAATGCAGTTAAAAAAATTATTTATAGATTGAGATATGAAAATGAAATACAGGAGATATCTAAGACCTTCCTGAATCCCCAATTTATGAAGAATGTATGAAATGCAGTGATAGTTTTGCTCACTCCCTGACAGTTTTGCTCATACATGTAAGTATCAGTATAGTGACAACTTGAGCCAGGAGTATTGTCAAAAATTTATACTCCTCATTCCTATTTTTTTAAAGAAATAATTTTGACATACAGAAAAGTTTCAAAAATAGTTGCAGTTTCCTTCATCTAGTTTCCCTTTATGTTTACATTTTACATTTCATAGAACAATGATTGAAACCAGGCATCTATTTCTGGGGTCAATATGATATTTGATGCAAGAACTTTCTACTTCTCTTTTTGTGCAGAATAAACCTTGGCCCATACCAAAGGATGGGAAAAGTTGTGTAGCGAGGAGGAGCTAGCACTTCCTCAATCTCCACCCAACTTACAGTGGACAAGATAATTAGCTCATTCATTTTCTTATTTAAAAACCAGGCTGTAATTCCCATAGGCACAACAGGTAACATACTATGGATAGATAGCGCTTGATCACATTATCAGATCCTTTAAGTACACTATGGCACAAATCACTCTCAGATTCATCCCCAGGCCTTCTTTCAAGGTAAAATTAGCCAGAGCATGAGTTACTTTGTCATTAATTCTTATGTCTCATGTACATGAGGATTTTAATTTTCTCATTATAATATCCCTTTCATATAGTGTAGTTCCCATTGTCAGAATAACTAAGGGGTCATTTGGAGGTTAGCCTTTACCAAAACCTTAATCCCATTTGGTAGTATCCTTAGCTCTTTCCTTGGATTGAAAAAATACAAACATTCTATACCTCTGTTGGCATTCCGGGTTTGTGTAACTTTCCTCAAAGTTGCTTCCTTACATTTACTCATCAAACTCATTTCTACTAACCTTGGTACTAATCTTTAATATACTAGGTTCCCTTTAGCTAAATATAACTTTATTTAGCATTTGGACTCTAAAGTAGGACACAGATTATTTTTGTGTGTTTAGAAAAGACATGAAAATCTTTATGTAGGAACTTCCGGATTAAGAAGGGGAACAAATCATTGTCTCTTACTTTCTAACAAAACAGTCAACAACTACAACAGCAGAAGCAACAAAAAATTTCACCATCAACAATCAGAGGGAAGGACATAACCATAAACTTCAAATTTTGGCTGCTAATAAAAAGAAAAAAATTCTAGAGCATAGGTAAGAGCTACAGTTAGTAAGCTTTAAGGATAAAGAAAAATAATTCTTTAGACTCAGCCAAATATAGCAAATTATCTACAATGGGGGAAAGTCCATAGCATAGTTGCTGGCAGAGAGGTGCTGGCTGCTTACTGAACTGGATATACAATACTGTGGATTGCTGTGCTATACAATAGCTTTGTTGCTTAGAAAGAATGGTTTGGAAGAGAGCTTTCTCAACAAGGAAAACTGATATGTACATATCATCCACAAAATTGGGGGCTCACATCACTAGTGAAGATTGGTTTAAGAACAGTCTTTTGGCTAATACTGCTTTACATCTAAATGCTCTGTCAATTTCCCTGAAAAGACATTCACTAGTAGTTACACAGGCATATTTCTCAATCCTAGAGAAATTTTATCTTTGTAAGTTCGACAAGCACTAATGTAGTTCTTTAATTACATGAAAATTATTTTCCATAAATGCAAGTGATTGTCTAACAATATGGAGTACATAACTCCTAACAATATGGAATTAAAAACTAGATTTTAACAACATTTACATGATTTCAAACATTATGAGCTAAGATTACCCTATTACTAATAATGATAAAGAGAATAAATAAATAGAATTTAGTGAGTGGATACCAGAATTTTATAAACACCAAGTATTAGTGTGTAGAAACTATTGTGGAAAGATTTTATCCACAAAATTCCTGTATTTGTGAACACATTTTTTTTTGTGATGAGGCCAATTAAAAAATATACCTCCCAGAATCCACCATCATATTCCATTCTGCACATCACCACTTTACATAACATCATGCTGTAGAAGAAAAAAGATACCAGGTCTCTAGAACCAAACTAGAAGTGTAATAAATTATAAAAGCAACAATGAGATATTTATTATTTTCACTTTAAGTTTTAATATAATCCCCAGTATCATGCAAGTTTATGTACCAAGTCCCCCCCCCCCTTTTTTTTATGTACCAAGTTCTAAGTAGGAAATGGGTTGTACAAATAGGGCCATTGAAAAGAAAGGGACAGTTCCCCAAGTGTGGATAAGATTAAAGGAAATGAACCTGTGTTGGTAATACATTAAGAACTTGCAACACTCTTAGATGCAAAGGGGTGAAAGGAGGGAGTTTGTTAGAATCCAGAGTTTTAGGTGGGTCCCTTGTAAAGAAATGCAGTGCTACTAAAGCTTAAATCTTACTCTTCTTCCACTCTTTCATATGATGACATCTTTCGCTGTCTAAATCCAGCTGCTCAGCTAAAGAGGCAAAGAACCAAGGGTGGTGATGTTGCCCATGGGTCATTCACTAAAGTTATAGAGCAGGAGAAAGGTAGAGAGTAAATCTGGAAGGGCAAGTGGAAACTAACTTATTTCAGTTCAAGTGCAGTTGATTATATTACTGTGTTAATTTTGCTTATATCTGATCTCCTTCATTTAAGTTGTGTTAGGTCCTCAAAGGCTTTTAAGTTTGCAACTCCTGGGGGAGATAATTTCATAGATTTTGTGGGTTTTTTTCTGATACTATTTTCTCTCTTATACTGATACAACTGAATTGAATATTTGAATATTCAATTGAAATTTGGTAAGATTTCTCAGCAACTATGCTGCAGTTTCCTCCATTGTAGATAAAAGGCTATATTTAACTGAATTTGATGAGACTATATCTAACCAAATTTGATAGACTTATTTAACTGAATTTTTGGTCTCCTGGATGGTGAGAGATGCAACTTTTACAGATGTAAAAAAGCACTAAAAATACAAGGTCATGAAATAGAAATGACCTAGTGTATTATAGTAGAACAACTCTTTGATTTATATCATTCTTTTTGTTGCTTGTGTATCTCCTACTTTGTGCTATAACATTATTCATGTGCTTATCTCTTTAATGGCTAAGCCATTTAGTTGTGGTTGATCATATATGCAAATGATCAAAGAAACAGCATTAATTTTTAAAAACTTGTGAACCCATGGTTTTAATATTTTATATAATCTTACACCTTAAATTAGTGAAATTTGTTTTAAAAATTAAAAAAATATTTTTTTTCCAACATCATGAATTAACTGAACATAATGAATACATTTATAAAATTTGGTGGGAAACAAGACAGTATTTAAATATTAAAACTGATCTCAAGGTAAATAAATGTTTGTGATCCAGTAGTGGAGTTCAAGCTTATTTTTAATGAAGTTTGAGTGAAATTACTCTAGATACTAACATTTCTGCTTCATTTTCATTTGATTTTCCCCATAATAATATTCTTTATTGCTCTTTTGACTATAATTGAAAATAGTCAATGATCTGCAGGATCTAGTATTAGAAACAAATAACTCACTTTTTAAAGTTGTTTTTGAGTTACCAGGAAAAATGATTCCCAGCCCAATTTTTTTAATTTTTGTTTTCTACATGAAAATGAAGTTCTTTAAAAAGTAAGTTTGTTATATTTAATGGTTATTTTGGTTTCTTTTCCAAGTAGTGAATAACTATTTACTCATGCCGTAAGTACAAATTTCTAATTGTTATTTTCTTACAATACATGAAAAGAAATCTGGAAATGATATTAAAACCATTCTGTGATACGAGGACATCTTCCTGTTTCTGACATCTATTATGGCTGTCATTTAAATTCTTGATAACGTCAGTTTATTTTATTTTCTTACATCGTTGTTCATTTTTGTACAATACTTGACTTTTCCCCTCAGGTGTAGTACCCATAATTTTCCCACTATCACATCACTCATGAACCATCACCATAGTCCCTGTGTTCTCCCCCCAGCTGTATGTCTCAGATCAATGGTCTGCTGCAAGTTTTGTTATTATCCTGGACAATGTCACTTCTTGATAATGCTGGATCTTAAAAAGAATAAGTAGGTACTTAAAACATTTAATAACATAGCCATTAAATGATAACAATTATGGGACAAACATTCTCAAAGTTTTTTTTTTTTTTTGAGAGTGAAAAGACCCTGCCTGTAACATTAATAGGTGTTTGAAGCTTATTTTTATTTAGTTTCTATTTATAGAGATTTTGGATATATTTCCATAAATATACCTTCATTCATAATATAACATCGAAATATAGTAATGCTTTAGTTCACCATATGAAAATATTAGAAGCTTCTCACATGACTAGAAAAATTATTTCAGCATCTTAGTAATTGAAGGTACACAAAAACAATCAGATATGAAGATATAAAAAAAAATATGTCAAGGATTTGGGCCATAAGCAATTCTAAGGTTATATCTTCAATTTGGGACATATTCTGCACACTTTTTTTTTTGCTAAATTTCTCTAAAATTATAAATCGCATACCACTATGACCCTGAGGCACTATAAATCATTGAAAATAAAATTCTGTTTATTCTAATCTACTTACTGAAGCTGAAAGTATCAATACATTTAATAAAAATGTTCCCAAATTGTAGAAATCTTATGATTTGACTTCCAACTGATGACAAAATATTATGCCATTCAATCTTTCCAAAGTATCCTAGCCTATGAGTTACATGCGCTACTTATACTAATTTTCTTTTTTAAGTTTTTGTAATTGTACACTTATACTTTCGCCACAAAATCTAAATTAACCTCTTTTTGTCAGGAGGAAAGGCAGTGGGTGGGGGGGGAGGACAGGAAGCTTGATATACATAGTGTATTGCTTGCTATAAACTATAATACTAAATTGTTACAATTATATGAGGCTGTGGTTGTATTTGTACATATACACGCATATGTACACTATATACAATATTTTGTTGCTTAAAAACTCCAGTTGTGGCAGTTTAAAGACTATTTTGTTGATAATAATGACTTACTACTAAAAAACGGGACAGAGTCCTTCACAAGATAAATTAACCAGGGAAATAAGCCAATTTTGACTTCATTCCCATCCTATTGTATGACTACATTCATTCTTGTTAGATTTAAAGCTCTTCATTTTACTGTTCCTCAACACTATAGAATCCCAGCCTGCTTTTCACCTATCTTTTTACAGTTTAACATAGATGGCTAGATCAAGTCCATTGTTCCAATTGTATGTAGCTTAAAAAGCTCTGCAGTGTTTTACTCTTTCCATTGTATCTGGCTTCCCTGAGTGCTCTGCTCACTGCATTTTACTCTACTCTCTATGTGTTCTAAATCCATTTATGCCTATTCTTTCTGAAGACACTTCTTCATCTGGGAGCTCAAATTGACTTCTCTCCATTCTATTTCCTTAACTAAAAATGCACCATTAAGGTTGATTGAACTCTTTTAAAGCACTTCATGAAAAAAAATGAGAGGACATAACGGCAGTAGGTTATCAGTGTTTGTAAATATCTGTTTTCAGCCAAATTGATATGAAGAAATAAGAAACAATTGGAAACTTAAAAATGCTATTCTCTCTCTCTCTCTCACACAGACACGCACACGCGCACGCACACACACACACATTTTATGGACTAGTTTTTGTTGGTTGTTTTTTGACTTACTTACCTGTAAAACAATCTGATGGGTAGATGAGAAGGAAGGCATTATTTAAAAATTAAAGGTAAAACAAGTGGTAGAACCATTCTACCAAAATTGTCCTGAACATTATAGGTCCAAGATTAAAATCTTCAGCTTTTAAACTATATAAACTTATTTTTTTTCTATTTAAAATATAAATATTGTTATTTTTTAAAAAAGATTTATTTATTTATGCATACAAGCTGGGGTACAGGCCAGAGGCATGGGGTGGTGAGAGGGTTCACCTCTGACAGAGCCGGAAGCAGAACAGGCTGATCTAGGGATACACACTGCTGAGGGGAGCAGCAGGCAAGACAGGAGAGGTCTGCTGCGCCCTGTGGGAATCTCAGCCCCCACCCCGCTCAGCAGGGAGGCCCCCATAGATATTGTTATTTAAACATAAATATAATTATACCTGATTAATAAAACTGTAAACCATACAGTTTACAAAAATAGTAAGGTCATCACTAACATTTTTTTTCCTATTTATAATGTTTAAAAATAAAATTGCTGATATGAAATATTTTTAAACATTTGGCCGTTAACTAGAACTATAAACTTTTAAACATATGTAGAATACTATTTGTGAAAAATACTTCATATCCAATTTTAATGTTTAATTAAAATATAATCAATTTTTAAAAGTTACCAAAATATGTTATTCTGAAGGATTTTTATTCAGGGCATATAGATATTCTCTTCTATTTAATGATACAATATATGGAAAAATCTATTCTATTTTTAAAGTTATTTCAGAATCATAAGTTCCTGTATGAAAAATATCAATATTGCTAATTTGGCTTTTGGAGCATATTTTTAACACCTAATCAAATATAAATTATAATTTTATTTCAGATAATTAATATTGTCAAAGCTACTTCTAGGTTTCTTTGAATATATTATTCTTTTTTCAGGTTACTGCATTTCATGTTTTTGCTATATATTCTTTTAATTTGAACAATGAGGAACTATCATCACAAAAACAAAATTTTAAGATAAAAAAATTCCCAAACTGCGTCAGAGAAGTGTCTTTTCAGTAGTTTACAAAACAGTTTTATTCACAATTGAAGGAAAAGGACTAAGTGAATGTTATATTTCATATTTTATAAGAAAAACTTATAAAACAAAATGTTATTAATGAAATAATTGTATTTCTTGTTGACCTAGTTATAAGGCAACTGTGAATAAAGTTGCAATTCAGTATAGGCTTTTCTTCAAAATATTTCAATAATGGAGGAAAGTGAAGAAAGATGAACAAATCAGGTTAAAGCACTTGGAGATCATTTAGAAGTGCTAAGTTTTATAACATCGAAATCCAGCCAGTTTTTATCACATTAAAAAATCTGATTTGATTTAATAACCAACAGAACCATAATTATAATTTTTTATGCAGGTATCATTTGATTGAAAATTAGAATCTATAGCATGACTAACAGTAAGACCTAATATTTTAAAACAATACTTCTCATTACGTATGTTAGCGTATGAATAGTGAAATGACATGCTGTTTTGAAGGATTACTTAGGAACTAGTCCTGAGAGCCAACAAACACACACTGTGCATAGAAAGTGTTCTAGGCAAAAATACCTCCACAATCATAGTTAATTTTGTGTCAATAGGTCAGAGCAATCCAGAACTATAAAAATGGAAGTCAATCATAAAATTACTGTTGAGTAATTGCTTAGTTATAGCCAATCTTCATACATATGAATGATCACTTTGACATTATCTAAATTTGGTTCAGCATATAGGCTCCTACTGTGTAAAGAGTCCTAATTTTAGCTTTGAGGTTGTTTATGGATTTGTGCTTTAAGTTAAAACAAGTGATAGTGTCATGCATATGAGTGCATACAAAAAAAATTGTCACGGTATTTGCTAAGAGCAAAAATTGTCACCAACTTTACTGTAGAAATGAGACATTTTCCCTAAGCTAATCCTTTGGAAGAAGAAGAATACAGTTTTTACATAGAGCAGGACTTTACAACAGCTTATTAAATCACAAATTAGTAACAACTAAATGTTAATTCACTTGAGAATTGGCAAAAAATATGATTTTGGAATTGAAAAATCTAGGATTTAGTGTGATACCTACTTTCCCCCTTTTTAAGCCTGCTTATAAATGGAGATAGTACATATTATGTCTACCTCATAGTATTAAGATAAATCATTTAAAATATGGACCAGTGGTTTATAAATTTAAAGCACAAAACTTGCCTGTTTTGTTGCAATCAGTTGTGAAGTGTGTTACAAATAATAAGTAACTATAACCTAAAATTTCATAGTTTTTAAATGGTTTACATAAGAAAATAATTTAGGACAGATCTAAAATCACTCTTAAAAACATCACTCATCTTCAATTACATCATTATTTGTTTTGCTGACCAAAACAATGGATGGAGTTATAGCTATTGCTTTATGAATTGCACATCACAATGACTTAACCTATCTAAGCATTTCCAGGGGAGTACTTTGTACATCATGTTAGTGTCATCTGCTATCATGCAGAAAATCTTCAGAACTACTACTGTGTCAAATTACTTTAATGATCATCCCCTGCATTGCTTTCATGTGAAATTATTTATCATATATTTATATTAAAATGTTCTTAAAGTTGGGTCTGTGTCTTCTTTATGTATAGCACTTAGGAATGCTTAAATACATGTTTATTATTATTTTTAGTGTTACTGTCAACTTATGTATTACGAATTATTTTAAGAAATTCAGATGTAATGAAAAACAATAGAAATAATAAGATCTCAAAATTTAACAATGTATTCATAAAGATCAAATCATTAATCTCAAATATATGACAAGAGTATAGAAGAAGGACAAAAAAATACGGCAAATGTTTAGTGGATGCTGGATAATGAGGTATGCTTTGCCTGCTTCATACTTTTCTTGTAAATTTTTCTCTAGTGAAAACCAATTACATTAATTTTTCCCTAACCATTCCATTTGTTTATTATAAAAGAAACATATATTCAGCAGATGATGCCAAATTAGTGATAGTGGAGAACAAACTCTTAACACACTATAATGAAATCAGTTATCAATATGAAAGGGCAACAAAGACATCTTCTGGACATCCAAAGAACTGCATAGTTGTTTTTCAAGCAAAAACTCTTATTTCAACCCACACGTAATAGTCATTTAAAAACCACACATTAAAAAGTGCAAAATCAGACTGTATTAGGTTTGAAATTTTAAATATTACATGATTAAATTGCAAACATACAATAATATTTAGAGAGGATACAAAAATATTGCATATGCACTAGAATTAGATGAAGATATTTACAGAATATCTTTAAAACTACTTCCAGGTAGATTAGATTATACAAATATTTTAGTAAAAAATAATTTGCTTTCATCTTAGGAACATACACAAAACGTCTGAGAACTATCTGCAGTGTTGAGTCAATAATTAAAAGCTTAAATAGAATACTCATGAACCATGGAGTCCATTTATGTCAAAATAGGATTGCTAATTTAGTCAAAGCAGTATATATAATAAATAAGCAAATTCAAAACCATATTTGATTGATTTTTGATCTCTCCTAGTACAATGCTTATATTTTAGAAAATTATTTGCATTGAAATATCATTATTAAGTGTTCAAATTTTAAATGTGTCCACTCAGTTTGAATATGTGTTCTCTTCAGCCTAAATAAACTCTTCTAAAATTATATTACTGTGTACGCAATTAATAAATTTGACATTCATTAGCTAACAGTATATTTAATAGTATACTTGTATACTATTTTGTATATAAAATAGTACTTTCTTAGAGCATGAGTAACTGGTTATACCTAAAGTTAGTCACCTCCAGGAAGTATTCTTGATTCCCATTTTTTGCATCTCTAAGTAAGTGTGAGGGTAGATCCAGTTTGGGGTGGTTTTTTTTTTTTTTTTTTTAAAAAAACAAAACAGTTCAACTAGCAAAATTCAAACTACTTGTTTTTGGTAAGAAATGTATGGTCTAGTTTTAGGTAACCCCAAGTAAGTAGATGTTCTACAATGAATATATGCTTATTTCCTAAAATTAGTTTTTTCTTAGTATTTTCATATGATATGCCCTAATGATATTTTGTAACTACTTATGGTACCAGTGCCAAATATTGATTCTCTGGGCTTTGTTTCATGTCACCTGTATTTTTCCAAATTGTTTATGATGTAATAGTTCTTGATTTTTCTAATACAGAAACTTCAAATGAATAATTATGATAACCGTGAAGAAAGTTTAAGAGAAGTGATGTTAAATAAAATTCACCAAGGGTGGTAGAGTTTATGTTCATAAGGAACCGAACATGTTTCAGTAATATAAGTAACATAATTATTTTATATTATTTTCCACCAACACTGCTAGTTTTGCACAACTACTAAATAGAAATAGGTTTCCTGGTGTATGTTCATTTCTTTTTAGGCAGTTACATTTGATTTGCTCTTGGAAAGTGGCTGCCAGGAATTCTGTCAGAAATAAAATATTTATGAGTCAAATGATGGTGACATTTCTTAATGTATCAGCTAACAAGGTAATTCTAAAATACATAATTTCTGTACATGTGTACATTTTCAAAAAGGTAAAAGGAAATTATTTTGGCTTTTCAAAAATAGAATTATCTCTACAAATATGACTGCAGAATTGAGGCTATTGAGGGGAGGGGAAGGGAGCAACGCGGAGGAATGGGAACAAAGGGGAGGAGGGGCTCCAGTGCTTTAAGATGGTAGGTTAACGGTGCTTTGGTGGTGGGTGTGGCGTGATAACATATGATACATCTGAAGAGGTGTGAACCTATCCTCTGAATCATATGCTGTTCCCTAATTAAAACAATGTTAAAACCTCCCCATCTTCCATCACCCCCCAAAAAGAAAGAAAATAGGGCAATCCTAGAACTCAATGAGATACCACAAATTATATAGCAGAGTATGTATGAACCAGGCCTAAGTTAGCTCTCCTGTGGGGAAGGTCATTCTGATAGATGAACCAGTGCCAGCCAGAGCCTGGCTCTGAAGTGCAGGGGGACAGGTAATAGTTGAATCTAGGAGGACAGGTTTTGTGCGGCAGAGTAGATTCTTAATGAGAAGTAGCAGATCTAAAGTCTGTTAGGGAGTAATGTTTTTAGGCATTGAGCTGGCATCTAGAGCTAGGGTCCAGATTAGAAGAGGGGCAAATGGAAACTAAGGAGAGATTTGACTTACAAAAATTTTAGCTTTTGTGATTTCAGAGGGTTGAATTTATCTGCTGTTGAAAATATAAGAAAATCATTCAGTGACTTGAAAGAGAATACAATTAAAAGTAGTTCCCATATAATTATTTCAATGTTCTCTCATCATATACATACTCTGTAAGCACTATTGTATCTTGATAACTATTTCTAAGCCTTTTTACATTATAGTGTAAGTATGCCAATTTGGGGGAGAGCCTTGTTGATTGTGGGAGAAGCAGCCTTATGTTATCTGACAGTTTTTCCTAGTTTTGAGAGTAAATATATTAACAAAATTTCCTATTTTTATACACAACTAACAAATTTGGGCAGCATTTTTTTTTTTTAATGATGAGAAATGATGTTGAAACACGGAATTGCTTTACCTTCCCTCATCTTCATTACTCTGGCACTCTTGTGCAGTTGGAGATGCCACATGCCGGTTTGATAAAGAAGATGGAGAGAGATTTATTCCTCTGAATTGCCGAAAAGCTATTTCTGTATGGAGGCTCCGAGGACTATTTGCTAGAATCCCTGCATTCTTGGTTTTTTTTTCTGAAATTAGGAATTAAAAGAATAAGAGAGCATTATATAATAAAATAATTATTGAATATTTTACATATTTTAAACATGAATTAAACTTTTAAAATAAAGAATTGAAATACATTTGTAGCAAAATGCTGCTTAAATTTCTCAAGCTAGTAAATCAATTTGATACCCTCTAGGTAATTTTTAAAAATAAATACTAGAACTGTATACTATAATAAATATCCAGATATAGTGACCATATTTTTTAAAATAAAAATTGGGACAAGTTAGTCAGAAACAGGAAAAGAAATCACAAGACTTTTATCCTAAAAAACAGTCACATGTTGAATCTTGAAGAGAGTTACCTGAGAAGGAAGTTAGGGTGATGAATTAGGACTGAAATAATGCCAAAAAGAAAAAACTGAGGACATTCCTGAAGATGTCATTGTATGTTAAGGAGACTAACAACAATTTGGCATATGCAGATTTACTGATAATTCTGTCTATTGATCAAACGTATTAACATTCTCACTGCGATTAAAATCTTAAAACCTTGAAACTGTGTGTAGAGATATGAAAAATAAGTTAAATAAAAAAATAACATCTTTGAGTCAATTATGTTGGGTTTCTTTTAATTGAGTTTCTTTTAAAAACATAAATCACACAGAGCAAACTGCTATTTTTAGTATGCCCCTACATCATTTTATAATGACAGTGATGTTTAATTTTACTAACACTGGTCTGAGGCAAAGTGGGAAGTTAGGAATGGAAGAGATGAGGCGAGAGAGGAATAGTTTTCTCTCATTTTTACCAAAATGATAGCCAGTGAAGATCTGGAATTAGGGAAAAGACTTTTTCTAAATTGAATTAATATAACATGTAATAGAATGAGCGATTTTCACTATGTGCCCTTTTAATATACTCCCTTCTTTAAAGCTCTGCTTCTTGAAATGCTTTCTTAGTATTAGCTTTGGGAATATTTTTTGTTGTTTCAAAGAAAAAGTCTGCTCTTCTCTTTGTAAGATATCCTTTATACCTGAAGACTCTATTGTTACCAATATTTTTAAACCTTTTATTACTACTTTTTAGCGGGATATACTAATGAACGTATTTTAGTAGTATTCCTCTGACACAAAATGAAATAAAAGTTTTGTAAAGAACTAAGAAAATGCACAAGTGTCATAAAATTCACATTGCAAGCAAATGTTTAGTTATAACATAGTATTACTTGAGCAGAATCAAAAATACTGTAGACTCTTTGAAATTAGAATGGCCATAAGAAACTTGAACAAACATGCAGTTTTAGGAAATGCAATTTCAAGTTAGAAATCAAAGTGAGATTTTTGTTTATTGTTCTCAAAGGAAGTGTTTTTTTACATTCACTGTGAAACTGTCAAAATACCTTCAGCTTCTGGAGTTAAAGTGAAGTCAGATCCCAGGTAATGGCTAAATCCACTAGGCAGAATTACATTTGTTATCTTTATGGGAGGAGCTTTAACTTGGCTAGATGATCCACCATCCATAGGAGAGTTGGTAACAGGAATAAACTACATAATGAAAAAAATGTTAAGAACACCTCACCTGCAGAACCCAAATCAATAGACTTTGTCCTTACCATAAGCCCCAACTGATATCTTAAATTTTTCAGATCAGCAGTTATATGCTTACCTAAAGTCAGAGTTGATATTAGGCAAAAATTATGCAATAGAATCTTTTGGGTCCTTCATCTCCTGCAGAACTTTATGTCCTTGTCTTTTCAGGTTGCACTGTTCTTGCTAGAAGAGGCACTTGCCCCTCTCCAAAGAGTTTTAATAAGGTAAGTGGAGAATTTTAAAGAGGGGAATTGGGCCTTTTCTCCTTTATGATGTTTCTTCATTTTTTTTTTAAGATTTATTTATTTATACATACAAGCTGGGGTATAGTCCAGAGGCGTGGGGCGGCGAGAGGGTTCACCAGAGACAGAGTGGGGAGCAGAACAGGCAGATCAGAAATACACTGCTGAGGGGAGCAGCGGGCGAGGCAGGAGAGGTCTGCCACACCATGTGGGATTCTCCCTGGCTGGGCGTCGAACTCGCATTGCACGCTGCCGACAGTTCCACAGCGCAGCGCTCAACTGCTGCGCCACCAGGGAGGCCCGATGTTTCTTCATTTTTTTATGAGCGGGAATTTCTGATGTTATGAACTATATCTTCTACATCTTTATATCCCTCACATTACCATTAGGTGCCTGGTAGTTGATTCATTTTTCAAAAACAAACAAGTAAATAAAATGAAGACTAAGAGAAGCAGCTTATAACAATTACTTTTATTTCTCTAAATAGTGTTTACATTTTAAGTTAGTTGAGAATTAAGAGGCTTTTAAAAGAATTTCAGGAATCAGGTCCTCTCTGGGGTACAAGGGGTTAAGTCTCAGCTCTATGACGCTATCAGCAGCCACTGCAACATGATTTTCATACCAGGCCAGCGAGCTTCCCACATGGCGCAGCAGACCTCTCCTGTCTCACCCGCTGCTCCCCTCAGCGGTGTATTTCAGCAGATCCGCCTGTTCTGCTTCCCACTCTTTCTCTGGTAAATCCTCTCATCTACCCATATCTCTGACCTACAACCCAGCTCTTGTATGGATAAATAAGTAAATCTTTTTTAAAAAATTTCAGGAATCAGCTAATGGAGTAAGGAGACTCTTCATTTCACTAGAAAGAATTTCACTATTCTTGCTCTGCCTTCATTAAGACTAATTTATATCCCTAAATCATATTGCAGTATTAGAACATAATGTCACCACAATAAAAAATAATACAACCTTTAAAAAAGGAAAAACAAAGGCAAAAAATACATGAAATTAAGTTTACTCACCAGTGTCTTATAATTATCACAATTTTGTGCTCTTTTAAAATTATTTAAAAAAAAACCAAATCCCCCCAAAAGTTGACTTTATGTTTTAAAAAATATGAATTCTGAATATACACTACATCTTACTTAGAGATACAGGCTTTTGCCATTGTGTAAAAGTAAAGATTCCATCATACTTGAGTGGTACCAAGAATGCAGCTTCCTAATGAGCATTGAGGTGTCAGGCCTTTTGTTAAAACTAGCTAGTCCCAAATTCCCCAACTAATTCCTCTGTGGGAGTTTCTTACCGTTACTAATTTGGAATGTTGTCAAATTTTCTTGTGAAACCAAAATGTTCTGACTTAAAGAAACATACATTAAACTGAACTGATAATGTTTTCTGTTCCTGTGCCTCCTGAACACTTAAAAGAAATGAAGGTTCAATTTTGTTCTAGACATAAAAATAAAAACTACTATTGAATCTTAAAAATAGATTTCTTTAAAATGAAGACTTCAAATACTTCCTTTATTTTACTAACCTCTATACATGTATATAGATGGATCAAAAATAACTTTAATAGAATCTTTGAATTTAGAATAACTAAGTGGAGAGTTAAGTTCTTATCTATCACATTGATTCAAATGGCAAAAAACAGATATCCAGAATGACTTAAGACAACACCATAGTATAGTGACAGAAAAAAACAAGTAAACCCTTTAGTGAAATGCTTATCATTGACAAAAATTTGAGTTCGTGTAGATTAAACCAATTAAAATGGTATATGGGAACTGGAATATTCAAAGTTGCTCTGAGTCATTTTTTCCTATGTAATTTTTAAAATTTGTATGTAATTTACAACAAAAATTAGCCAATATTACCTTAAAGTTATTTTGTGACAATTTTTATAGGTCTCTCATTGGAACTCTCACATATATGGTATGGGAGGCAGAATAATGCCTTTAACCCCCTCCCCCTCTCAAGATATCTACATCCCAATATCCAAAAGCTCTGAATACATTATCTTACATCCAGGTATAATTAAGTTAAGAATACTGAGATGAGGCGATTATTTTGGATTACCCAGGAGGGCCCAATACAACCACAAGGGTCCTTATAAGGGGGAGGTAGGAGGATCAGAGTGAGATGTCATGATGGAAGTGAAGGCTGAAGTGATGCCATTGCTGGAAGAGGCTCATGAGCTGAGGAATGCAGATAGCCTCCAGATCTGCAAAGGCAAAGAACAAATTTCTGTCCTTGTGCCTCCTGAACAGCTAAAAGAAATACTCGACTTTGTTCTAGACATAGAATTAAAAATTATTGAATCTTAAAATAGATTTCTCTAAAATAGGTGGTGCTACAGTTTTTAGAAGTATTGCAGCCCTGCTAGTATTTTTGTTAGCCCTGTAAGACTGATTTTTGGGGCTTTTGGCCTTAAGAATTAATTGTTGTTTTAAGCCACTGACTTTAAAGTAATTTATTACAGCAGCAATAGAAAACTAAAGATTCCTTCAATTTTCTATTGCTTGAAATAAGAAGTGATGTTCTTCAGAAATATAAAATAAAGGGAAAGGAGGTGTAAGTCATGGAACTAAATATTTGTTCATTTGTTCTCTTTTGAAAGACTGACGCCTCAGACAGTAATTTCAATAGATGACCTTAGGTAGTATTCTTAGCTATATCATACAGATTGGTAGCTAAAAATTTATTTATAAAGCATAGTTTTAGAAACATTTTTTAGCCATTACCCACAATCAACCAATTTACTTTGTCTAAACTAGATAATCTTTATTAACATTGTGTAACTTTAAGCATAGATTTCTGCAACTAGTTTGGCCCTTCAGGTAATTGAAAAAAGTCAAGGCTAATTAAAAATTCAGGGATTAATAAGAATTATATGTATAATTCATATTTATCTTCTTTAAAAATTTAACACCAATTGTTTGGTGAAGTGCCATCGTCTTTTCTGTAAGCAGGAGTCTCTTGGCTGGTATTTTATCTGACTGTTGCACATATCTACCCATTAAGGTTTTGACTATAATTTTAAATTTTGGTTTCTTTAAAGTAGCAAAAGTTTAAAGAGATGGGGAGAAAATTTGAACACAAGAATCTAGATTTAAAAAATAATTCTCCTACATATTGAGTGAATTTTTAAATTTTCTCCCATATTTTACTGATATCTTTCACCCTTACCAAATTTAACATGATTTTCATGTGTCAGAGAGATTGATCTTTATTCAAACTTTCCAAAGTATGCCATTTGATTTTCATAAAACATAAAAATAATAATTTAAAATGTGTACTTACATTGGTTTATTTATAATAAAAGAGCTAACATGAGATTTTGAAAAAACACAGGCAACTCTTGATAAATATGTAAATCTATTGCTGGAGAGGACTGGAGAGAAACTTTCTCAAATGTTCAGCATGTTCAGGGAGTCAATTTGTTTTACAGAGAAAGTAGAAAGTGTTGCATAGTCCTATGAGTTAAGTGAAAGCACCTACAGTAATGGTATATCTCTCCTTTTTAAAATAAATTTTAAAAATAATCTTTTTTCACTGATGTATGTCCTTACTCTTTGCTTTCACTTACGTACAGGTTCACTTATATTTAGCTGTCCCATCCTATCCAGGTCTTTGTAATATTTCATTTAGATTATCCTAGGGGTCTCTTAACTCTTTCTTGCCTCCCATCTCTTCTTCCTCAAACCTTTCAAAGGTACAGCTCCAAGAATGTTATTTCTTTGTTTAAAAAGACCATAACTTTCTGTGCTAAATTTAGTCTTTGCAGGATGGTAATGGAGAATCTAGATTGTCAGTGACAGAACTTCATATTAACATGCTTTTATAGCTTCTTTCTCTAATCTCTTTCTTGTCATAGTCAGAGTAGAACCTTTTTAGGGCTTATGGGTAAATTGCCCAATTATTCTAAGAATATTATTCTAAGAATATACATGAAGAAAGGCATAAATCTCCTTTGGTTAGTAACTACATGATCCAGAGAGTTGAGGTCATAATTCCTTCCTTCCTTTCTTTCTGCTAAGTGAAGTTTATTGTTCGTTTATATTAATAAAAGTGTTATGTTACAGTTTCTTACCATCTAGCATTCATTAGCTGACATATTGAGCAAGAAGCACACAAATTTCAAATGATTTGCTTTATGTCATAGTACGTTATTAGAAAAAAGAAGCTTCTCTGGCTTTTTTTGGGGGGCGAGGGGGTTGTTAGTGTGTGCTTTATTTACAGATCAAGCAATAACTAAATAGACACTAAAATGATCTATAAAAACATCATATCCCATGTTTAAATACTTAGTAAACATGCACAAGTGATAATATGCTGTTTAATTACTAATAACATATGTTTTAAAAGAAAAGTATAAATAACATAAGTATTACCGAGTGTTTCTTTGCTTGTAGTTCAGAGAAGTGAAATTCAGCTTTTGCTCTATCATCTGAATTCACAGGAATTCCATCCAACATCTGTAAATTAGGCAGTCGAAATATGATCACGTGGCGATGTAATATTTTTCTACAAATCTAAATAAAGTTAAAAATAGCCATTTATTTCTTAAAGACCTTTTATTTTAAAGATTAACTTTTATAGAGAAGGACATTTAGCACACATAGCTAAGATGACAGGTAATGGTTAATTTATAGTGTTAGATGAAAAAAGTACAATTTCCACTTTTGAAAGATTTCTCAATTTCTTATTAGGCTTAATGAAGAGCTTTTTAATTACAGATTAAACAGATTAAAGAGAAACACTGTATTGCCAACTGGACAAAATACAATATCCATTCATGATAAAACAGGTATAAACTGGGCCTCCCTGGTGGCACAGCGGTTAAGCGCTGCGCTGTGGAGCTGTCGGCAGCGGCGATGTGAGTTCGAAGCCCGGCCAGGGAGATCCCCACATGGTGCGGCAGATCTCTCCTGCCTTGCCTGCTGCTCCCCTAAGCAGTGTATTTCTGTCAATCTGCCTGTTCTGCTCCCCACTCTGTCTCTGGTGAACCCTCTCGCTGCCCCACTCCTTTGACCTGTACACCAGCTTGTATGCATAAATAAATCTTTAAAAAAAGGTATAAACTGGGACTCGAAAGGAACTATCTTAAACTATTGAAGATTATCTATCCACAACAAATAGCAAAAATCTATGTAGTAGACAACTTACAAGCATTCTTTTGAAGTCAATAACCTACTATCTGTGCTTCTATTCGACAATGTCCTAGTGTTCCTAGTTAGAACACTAAAAGAAGTAAAGGAAATAGCAAACATAAGCTTTGAAAAGAAATAATAGTCTCATTATTTATAGATATGAGAGTCTACAAAGAAAAATCCAACAAAATTTACACACCTTTATAACTTAAAAAAAGCAAATTTCTGGGTAAAGAGAAATGTGAAGAAAATCAGAATCTACAATATAGCAATGAACAATTCAAAAAATAGTTGAAAATGCTACTTAAAATTGGGAAAACTGGTCAGCCATGAGCAAAAGAATGAATTTAGACCACTATCTCACACCATACACAAATATTAACTCAAAAGTGGATTGTAACACCTGAAAATGGATGTAAACCCTGAAACCATAAAATACATAAAAGAATACAAGGGAAACACTAGAGACTTCAGGAATGTCTTTGGGGACTCAACTTCCAACAGCAAGGGAAACAAAAGGAAAAAATAAACAAATGGGACTACATTAAACCAAAAAGCTTCTGTACGGCTAAAGAAACTATCATTAAAATAAAAAGATAGCATACTGAATAGGAGAAAATATTTGCATATGATACATTTTGGTGTTAATATCCAAGATCTACAAAAAAATCTCATACAAATCAAAAAGAAAAAATAACCCAATCAAAAAATAAAGAGCTAAACAGACACTTCTCCAAAGAAGACATGGCCAACATACAGTTGGTCTATAGACATGGAAAAATGTTCATCACCATGGAAATCAAAATCAAAATCACAATGCAATACCACCTTCACACCTGTGAGACTGGCCTAAACAAAAAGATCAGAAACAAGTGTTGCCGAGTATATGGAGAAAAATGGAGCCTCATACACAGTTGGTGGGAATATAGACTGTTGTAGCCTCTATGGAAAACAATATAGAGCTTTCTCAAAATAATAATAATACATCTGTCATATAACCCAGCAATCCCTTTCCTAGATATTTACCCAGAGTGCAAAAATATTAATTTGAAGAGGCATATGCTCTCCTGTGTTCATTGTAGCATGTTGTGGACACAGTCTAAATGCCCAACAGCAGATTGAGTAGATTAAGATGATGTATATATGCACAATGGAATAATACTCAGCTGTAAAAAAAAAAAAAGGAAGGCTTGCCATTTGTGAGCATGTATGGAACTGGAGTGGATTATGCTAAACAAAATAAGTCAGAAGGAGAAAGACAAATACTGGATGATTTCATTAATATGTTCAATATAGAGAAACCAAGGAACAGACAGAACTAAACCAAAACAAACCCTAGAAATCTGACTAAGGCTACCGGAGGGGCAGAAAGAGGATGAGGAGTAAAGGGTATTGGGGGCCCAATGGTCTATGATGGAAGACTGTGGGTGCGTTGGTGGTGGGTGTGGTGTGGTAACATACATCTGAAGAGGTGTGAAGCTTTACCTCTGAGTCCTTCCCTGTATTATAAACCAATGTTACCTTAAAAAGATACACAAAATTAAATAGTGATCGAAACAACAGAATAAATTTACAAAAAATGATTAAAAACTTCATGGAGAAAATTTAAAATCTTCATTGAAGGATAAAATAAATGTTGGAGTATTTGTTTTTATGAATGGAAAAGCTGCTGAATACTATAAATATTAGGGGAATAGGTCTCTACTGGGCTCTTTCAACCCCTTCATGCCTCCAGTAGGGGAAGCACAACTACTTAAGTGCTAAATCCAAAAAGGTTAACCTGGGCATGTTTAATTCCAGTCTTTCCTCTTGAGAAAGAGTTTATTGCTGGGCCAATAAATTCTTCTCTACAGGAGTTTTCCACCCATGTGGGAAGGCCTCAGACAAGTACCTCCTGTTATTTGGTGATCATGATTGTTTATTTCTGGAATCTGTTAGCATGCCCATTTGGCATTCTCATTAAGCTAAGCAAGTATTTTCAGTATCTGCTGCTGTACATTTCTCATTTTGTGCAGATGTTAGGTGGACAGGAACTTATTTTACCCCTTCAAAGATTCCAACAGAAAAGGGGGCAAATTTCTTCCAAAAATATGAATTCAATGTGATTCCAATTAAAATATGAACAAGAGTCTCACATAATTTGAGCAGTTGTTTCCTAAAATTTTTAAGTGTAAAGGATCAAAAATAGTCAAGATAGTGAAACAAGAGAAAAAGAAGGTGGAGGGGAAATAATTAGAGGCACTTACTTTACCAGATAACAAGACTTAATATAAAACCTGTAATTAACATACAAATGTTGGTTCAATGCTAGACAAATAAGTCTGAAATAGGTCCTGAAAAAGACCCTTTTATATATGATAATGGCAGTTTATTTTGTAATCAGTTGGAAATAGAAACTATTTAGGTAAGTATGCATATGGAAATATAAAAAATTCTTTCTCAAATTATATAAAAATAAGTTACATACAATTAAAGTAAATTAACTAATAAATTAGAATAGTACATACTCACCGGATTGCCATAAACTGTAAGTTCTCTGAGAGAAGAAATAACATCAAGTTTTTCCAGTTCTGCCATATCCTATTCAAAAGTTTAACAAATTATTTTTTTTTTAGTTCCAAAATATTCAAGTATAGGCTAATTTGAAATAATTTTCTGTAACTGTTGGATAGCAGCTAGCTTGTTACTGAGTCCTCTGAAGTGAATTTGACATTAACCTGTATTGTTGATTAGAGATACATCTGTGTACTGAAGATTTTAAAAACATCCTTGGAGGAGATGACATTCTAACATGGGCTATATGGCAGCAATTACAAGATCAAACTTTTTGTTCCCAGGAAAAACTATGGTCTCTTCTAGGAGACAGATTATACTTGGTTAAATCCCCAAAAGACTGTCTCAGTGTGGAAAACAAGGTGAATTCAGTCTACAAACAAATTTCAAAGATACATTTTAAACACAATCTTAGCCAAAATGGAGCATATTAATTATTACTTTCTATTTAACACTGGTGAAGATTTGAAAATATATTTTAAAGTTTTTGCAAAATCATTTAATTATTTCTAAAATGCTATTTTTGCTAAAATTTAGGCAGCAAGTTCAGCCTAAGGTTATTACTAGTTCATATTAACAAAGCAAGTTTATTAATATGTCCCCGTTCTTTTTTAAAATGTACCATTAGGTATCGTTTTTTTTTTTTTTGATGAGGTAACATTGGTTTAGAACACTGCATAACTTGAAGGAGTACAGCTTCTCATCCATTTAAATGTATAGTACTATACCACACTCACCACCACAGTTTAATAACTCTACACCTCCATCCATTTGGCCCTTTCTATCTGTTTCTCCCACTCTCCACCATCTTCCCCTCAAGTAATCACCATTTAGTTGTCAGAGGGTTGTTTTTATTTGTTCTTTTGCTTTGTTTCTTTTAAAGTTCACATATCAGTGAAATCATGTGGTATTTGTCTGTGGTTTTATGCTAAGTGAGTTATTCCTCTATTTTTATTTGGAATGACAAGTAGACATGTAGCCAATTTATCTAATAACTAAAAGATTTTAAACCTATTTTAGATCATTTGGAAGTAAAATTTGATGTATAATGTGATTGATTTTTACTACTTTGATTTTGGAAGTGTCATTAAAGTAGACTTTATAAAAGCTCTAAGAGTCAGTGATCTATAGAGACATTATACATCTTGACCCGTAGGCAAATATTGCCTTGTAGTCTAAATGGAAAGCGTGGAAATGTTAAAAGTCTTACATTGTTTTCTCAAATTAAACAGAATATAATTCATTAGTAAAATATTTCTAATCACAGTGTTTCTTGCAGAGAATGGTAATATGAGACCGGGCTACATTTGTGTATGATAATGCTGGTAAAAAAATTTTAAGAGCCATCAAGAAAAGTAGTATGTCAAAATTGGGGGAAAAGTACTTATGGCTTCCCATTTTTTTTTTAAAGATTTATTTATTTATGCATACAAGCTGGGGTACAGGCCAGCGGTGTGGGCGGCGAGAGGGTTTACCAGAGAGAGTGGGGAGCGGAACAGGCAGATCAACTGAAGTACACTGCGTCGCCGCTGTTGGCAGCTCCACAGCACAGTGCTTAACCGTTGCGCCACCGGGGAGGCCCGGCTTCCCATTTTTATTATGCAGTTTTGTTTTTTATTTTTACAGTGATATGATGTTACCTCATACTGGTTCAGAAAAGCTGATTGGTAAATTTTCAGGAATTTTGTGAGATGGTGTTTTAGCTTGAAATTAGTTATAGTAGAAGAAATTATGTTTTGGAAATGGGCAAATGCTGTTGATTAAGGACTTTTTTCCCTGGGAGAGCCATCTGTTAAACATTAATCAGTACACCAGTGGTTGTTACCTCTGAGTACATTGTCAGGAGTAGCATTTAAGAGAGCCATGATAATGTTAATAGTTAGGGCTGAATTAAGGTCTTTCATTTAGGAGAAAAAAGTAGCAATCAACTATTTCAATTTTGAAAATGAACCCAGGTCATGTGCTTACTGCAGTATTTCAAAGTAGAGTTGTTGGATGCCAGATAGGGGGATCATTTAGACACAAGAACAAATGGAACTGTAACACTTAATAACTGACTTTTCAATTGTGTTTCTGTGATTCTTCCCCCAGAAGGCAACAATTTTCCATATCTATGTTATTGGTCATGATGGCTAAAGTCAAAAGCTTCACAATGGAATCTGCTATTAAGGATATGCAGTTTATGAAAGACTCTAAGGTAGGTCAGTGAGGTACTGTAAAGACCTTCATTGGGAGTGGTATTGTCTTGCAATTTTTTTTTTTTTTTGCTTTGTCCTTCCTAGCCTATAAATTGTTTGGAACCCAAAAGGTTACTTGTAATCAATTGTGGAAATTAATGCTACTATCAGCCTTCCCATGTTGGTATGACTAAGAGAGAAAATCTTCCAAAAAGAAAATTTGAACTGAGAGCTAAGAATTTTGAAAAACAATGTCTTCAGTAGAATCAGACAGTATCTCCTACATAACCTAATCCTTCTAGCTGTATGGTTATATTAAAGCACTGTAATTTTAATGGTTAGAATAAGTTTGATGATAAAATGGCCTATATAACTTCAATGAAAAATGTCATTGGAAGGTTAAAAATAAACAAAGAAGGGCTGATCATTAATAGGCAGTATCCCTTCATTCAATGATATGTGTATAGTCTCTCACTATTTAAGGTTGTCCTTTGAGTTAAGTTCTATATAAAGCTTTATATTAAGCTTATTTATATTATATATATTTATATATATTATATTTATTTATAATAAATATATAATAAATATAAATATATATAAATTTTGAATATATTAAATATATTTATATTAAATTTTGAATATATTAAATTTTGACTGGGTCTTACCCTGTTTAAGTTACTGAATAGGAAGTAGCTATATCAGCTGACCTGCCATGCATTCACTTCCTTTAGGGGATAGGAGGGAGGGGAAATAGAGCAGGACACTCCTGGGGAAGTAGGTGCCTGATCTGTTTGCTTTTAAGTATGCTGATAACTATATGTTTTGTTAAAACATATTTGTTAGGAAGCAAGTCCTTATTTATGAGCTACTATTAGCAGGATCTCCCTGGTTAAGGATTTCTTTTAGTAAGTAAACCTACAATCTATAGACTTATAAGGAATGGCTCCCTATAAAATGTCACATAAGCTTAAGTATAAAATGGAGATATTTCATAAATGAAACACTTGATTTATGAGATCACCCCCACAAAGTTTTACTTGGAGAGCTCCTATTTTATTCTAGATTAGACAGTGTATATGAATGTGGAAAGAAAGGAACTGAGGAACACTACAATTCCTAAACGTGGTATCCTCAAAATAGTTGGTAAAGCTTGATACTGGGCAAGATCTGATTTGATAACACTTTGTGTTCATTCAGTTGTGATCACTGGGAAGATGTCCGATAGGATAACAATTTTCCTAATTTAAACTTCTTCCAGATAAGGCTTTTCTCAGATAAATGTTGTCTGAACCTTGATAAATTAGTTGTATGTCATTTTTCTCTATCTGTATGTGTATTTTCCAGTTGTTTGTAGAAAAGGATATTACTCATGATTTCCCTCTCTTCTTGCATGGCTTTTATATCACCTCAGAAAAGGTTTCTTGAACTCTAGCAAGGTTTCTTGAACTCTAGGAGCCATAAACAAATATTGATAGAGTATCTACTATGTACAGTTACTATACTATATACTGATAAAAGTGTGGGTAAGATAACTCCATCCTTGCCCTTGGAGGGCAGGCCACAGTTCAGGTTGTCTTTGAGATTGTTCTATAGGTATGAGCAGAAATAGTAAACTGGGAAAAGGAGTACTATGAGATTAATACCAAAACACTGGGAGACATGTTAGTACTGTAGAAGGTGATGTAGACATCAATCTTCTTATCTATATACTACTCTGGGAGAGAGGCTGGGCAGGCTCTTTGGAGCAGTAGCTTACTAGAAATTGTTTGAATCCTGAGCAGATAAAACTTTAGATCCTATCTAAGGAAGTCTTGAGTGGGGAGAGATGGAATATTTAAACAAAGTCATAGTTCATTATCCAGAGTTGATTTAAATGTCAGCCCAAATACCAATGTCAAATTTAAAAGGCCAGAGGAAGTCTGGGGTTGAGATATAGCTGCTTGGATCTAGAGTAATCAGGACAAGTGAGATCTATTAAAAAGGACTGCTAAGAAAAGCTTTAAGACATTTAAAGCTAACCTTTACTAGCAGGTTGGTTGGGTTTACCAGTCTAGAAGCAGGATAGACATCTTTGTACCACAGAATATTTATATGGCCTGTAAATAATAAGAAACACTAGCATAATTTTCATTGGGTTGTTTGGAAGCATTATGTTCAGATGAAATAGAAAGTAAATTTCATAACAAAAAACCCCACAAAATAATGTTACCTGTATTTTATTATATCCTAAGAAGAGTTTCTCTAGTTTTACCAAAGGTTGTAATTTGCTCAGCTCTCGTAGTCTGTTTTCCTCCAGGTGAAGTGCCAGCAGAGAGCTTGGTTTGGCAAAGGCACTGTCATTAAATGCTCTGATGCGGTTATGGTCCACTACCAACTCCTGAAGGACTACTAAATTGTCAAGTCCTTCAACTTGACTGATTTCATTCCCTGAAAAAAGATAATTCATGATATGTCAAGTGAGCCCAAACTTTTTGAATAAAAGTTTACTTATTTTCATTTACATTTTGTAGCAAATGGTTTTTTTTTTAAAAAAGAATTATAAAGAACATATTTCCAAGGATAAGTGAAAATAAAATTTACAGGAAGATACCATCATCATCAAATAACATTTATGAACATTTCTCCTTTATCTTTTAAAGAGTAAGATGATGTACAAAATGTACTGAATTGACCAAAAATGTCTATTCAGCATTAAGCTCTAAAATAGTTGTTCTTGACAAAAGTAGAATGCTGCAAAAGATATGCTTCCAGAGTGTATTGGATTATTCTAATAGCTATTCTAATAGGTATATCTAATTATTTTCTTAAAATAGCCAATTAATTAAATTCAGTTGTAACGATAGATCTTAAATGTGCTGTTATTTCTTTTTCAATACATATATATTTTAAAAATTTATTTATTTCATTTTTTTAAAGATTTATTTATTTATGCATATAAGAGCTGGGGTGTAAGTGAGAGGTGTGGGGTGGTGAGAGGATTCACCAGAGACAGAGTGGGGAGCAGAACAGGCAGATTGAGTGAAATACACTGCTGAGGGGAGCAGTGGGTGAGACAGGAGAGGTCTTCTACACCATGTGGGAAGCTCCCTGGCCAGGTATTGAACTCTTGCTTCAATGGTTGCAGATAGCTTCATAGTACTGCGACTTAACCCGTTGTGCCACCAGGGAGGCACCTTTTTCACTATATTTTTGTACTCAACATTAGGCAGATAGAATTCATTACAGTCTTTAAATCTCAGTCCTTTCTTGTCTACCCTTTGAGTGACAGTTATGAGTAGCAGCCACCACAAGCTCGGGAATAAATGTCCCTCACAATTTCCAACCTTTGGAAGAACTCAAAGACGCCAAAAAGGAGTAGGAGGTGGGATGGTTAGTCGGGGTCTACAAGATGATGAAAACGTGACACAAGTTGGACATGATAACTGGGTTTCCAAGAATAATTTATGAGACCTGAATACAGAGTTTTAAAATAGAATGTGGACCTAAATACCCAGAAACACCTCCCTTTGTAAGATGTCTATCAGAAATTAATATGGAGGGTAGAGCAACCAGCTGCTAACATCTTGATTTTGGACTTCTAGCCTGTAGAACTTAGAGGAAATATAGTTCTGTACCCATCCTGTGGCATTTTGTTGGCAATCCTAGCAAACTAGTGTACTATTGAATATATGGCTCCTGTGATCTTGGAATTTTCCTCCTTGAAATTTATCATATTTCAGTGAATTCAAGACATAAACAATTGTTAAGCTTTACCAATACTTTATGACAATAATCAAGAAAAAATACTCATCTAGACAAATTATGACATGCTATCAATTGATAAATAACCAGATTTCAGACTTATTTAAAATATAAAATATAGGTGTCTCTGAATTAATTAAATATGGCAAATATACCTTATTTTCTACTTTTATAGAAAACTTGATAATATCACAACTTTCAATAAAATTGTTCACAGTACTAAAAGTTTCACAGACTTAGAAACACTATCAGTGCTTTGCTTATAAATGAAAAAGAAAGCTTATTCAAGTCAGATTGAGAAAAATTACTGTTGTGTTAATATATTACTTTCATGAAATTTTAAATTTAGATTATCACTTTTAATATTTTAAGTACAGTGCTATAAAAATCACATGAGGTAGCTTCAAATGCTGAATGTCTACAGTAGCTATTATGGGTCTATGGTTCTATAAGAGCATTTATCACTGTGAAAAGCTCCTACTTACTTAACTATGTAGATAAACACACTGTCCAATGTCCCAGTTAGTGGCACTCATTATTGTCAGAATAAATGCCCCACTTCCTGCATAAGGCTGTCTACTCTCATTAACCATACTAGCCATGGCAACAAAACACACTCCGCCTTTACACTATTAGATTAAGGAGACCTTAGATTAGGTTGTCTGCTGTTTTTGTATGTCAGTGTATTGTCTACAAGATCCATGGCTGCTATGTTCAATTTCTTGTTCTTTTAAGGCAAAGTTTTCATATTCTTGACCCAGCTCACAAACAACTTTGATAGGGAAAGATGCATTAAAAAATTAATGTTCTAGAAAGTCTGTCTTAGAAAAATTTATTGTACCCTAATTGACTATCTAGATCTCTCTCCACATGGTTTACTGATGGATCTCCTAGTCATTAAGTGATTGTTAGACTATTGTTCCAAATCCTACTTTTTCTCATAGTACTTTTCTAACAATTTACAATTCCTTCCTATTGTCAACTATTCAAAATGAGCATTATCCATCAAATAAATCATGTTTGGAGGTTTTATAATTTATGACTGTCTCTCATAACTGCATACTCCTTTTTCTCATCAGGTTGGTCCCTTGGCAAGTAGACACCACAGTTGTGGTCTTGTTATTCTTTACCTCCACCCCACTACTTGCAAAGCTCTCAGTCATGCTTACTTTTGTTCTAAATTCTATCAGTCTTTCAATGACTCTTAGATAGGTATGCGGGTTAATATTTCAATTTCTTTTTTTCTAAACTTTGCTTGCATTTAAGTTGACATATAGCATTTAATTCATTTTGTTTCAGTATATTTCTGCAGGTAGACCTGAAACCACTTTAGGGCAAGGATCTCAATTATATATAATTACAATAATAAAGTATCTCTGTATCTTTCATAGTACTTAGCACAATTCTGGGTTTAATAAGTGCTTGTGAATTATCCACTGGTTACTTTTTATTATTTTTTAATAAATATGATGTAAAATTAAATCATGATGTAATACTGTACTCAGCCCTAGAATACTGCATTTCCTAGAATATTTCCATTATTCATGTAAAAACAACAAACCCATTTGGTGTTATTAAAATATTAAATGTAAATGAATCCATTTTAAGTAAAACTTGATGCTATATCTGCCTGTCTAAAGGGAATAAACAAATTAGTTTTTAATAGCAATGATTTACACATTCACAGTGTTGCTACTCACCTTGCAAAAAGAGAAATTTTAAATTTCTTAGCCTGTTGAGTTGTAGCTGAATTAAATTACAAATTCCATTGTAGCCCAAATGAAGAACTTCCAAACTGTGCATTATTGGAGGCAAATTTTCATTGTTCATTATATCTCTAAAACACACAGGGAAGTTTGAAACCTTAAACAAAATCCCAAGCCATCTGTATCATAAAAAGATAGTCTGATATGTATTACTATAAATTCATTTAATAAAAAAGGAAAATAATGAGTTACAAACACAACAGAATTAAACTATAACATGTTGTCTCTTTATAGCTTATAATCATATTTTATTCTTTAAAATATTTTTATATGATAAAGAATAAAATGTACAGAAAGAGTTACTTAAAATGTAAAGCAAGAACGAGTGCAATCGCAAGAGACTATGGTGATGGTTCATGGGTGAATTGGTGGTGGGAAACATACAGGAAATACACAATTATGTAAAGTGTATATATATATATATATATATATATATATGCAATCAGGCAAGAAAAAGTAAAATAATGCATTGGAAATTATTTTCAGACTGGAAAAGAATAAGTAAATCTGTATTTTCAAATGACAAAATCTCATGTTTAGAAAATTCTAAGAAATTTACCAAAGAAAGACTTGAGCTAATAAATGAGTTCAGCAAGATTACAGGATAAAAGATTAACATACAAAAATCATTTGAATTTCTAGATATCAGCAATAAATTGAGAGATGAGTTCTATTCACTATAGTATATAAAAGGTAAAATTCTTCAGAAAAATATAACAAAAGCAGTGAAGTGTTACAGAGTACTGCAAAACATTGCTGAGATTAGAGAAGATCTAAATAAGTACAGAAATATTCCATATTCATGCATTAGAAGACTCATTATTACTGAAGTTTTCTACAAATTAGTAAATAGATTCAATGCAATAATATAAAAAATCCAGTAGGTTTCCCTCCTCCCTCCAGAATAACCCAAAAATAACCATCTTATTCTAAAAATTTTAAGACAGTATAAAGTACCCAGAAGAGCCAAATAATCTTTAAAGAGAACAAAGTTAGAGGCTTACAATCCCTGATTTAAAACTTGCTTTAAAGCTACAGTAATCAAACCAGTCTGGCAAAAGGACAGACACAGATCAATGGGACAAAATTAAGAATCCAGAAACAAACTTTTACGCTTATGGTCAATTGATTTTCAACAAGTGTATCAAGGCAATTCAAAGGGGGAGAGGGTAGTGTTTAAAAAAAAAATGGTGCTGGGAAAATGGATATCCATATGAAAAAAAAAAAAGGATTTAGGTCTCACATTTTATTTTACCACACACACACACAAATTTCAGCACAAAATGGATCATATTTCGAAATTTAAGATAAAAATCGTAAGACTTTTAAAAGGAAACATATGAGAAAATCTTTATGACCTTAGGTTAGGCAAAAAGTTCTTAGGTATAGCACCAAAATCACAATCTATAAGAGAAAAAGTTAATGAATTATACTTTATCAAAATTAAAATTCTTTTAAAAGACACAAAATAAACAGGCTCACAGACTGAAAAAAAGTATTTATAAATCATCTATTTGATAAATGGCTTATATCCAGAATATTTAAAGGACTCAATAATAAAAAGCCAAACAACCTAATTTGAAGATAAACAAAATATTTCAATAACATTAATATTAGAAAATGCAAATTAAAACCACAATGACTCCACTAGAATGGTTGTAATCAAAATAAGAGAATCAATAAAAAGTACTGGTGAGGTATGGAGAAAGGAGAACTCTTATACAGTGTTGTTGATAAGTAAAATGGTACAACACTTTGGAAAAACAGTTAGGCAGTTTCTTAAAAATGTAAATAAATTACCATAAGACCTAGCAATTTCACACCTTCACATCTACCTAAGAGAAATGAAAAGTGTAAGTACACATAAATGCTTCTTTACAAATATTCACAGAAGCAATAATCATAATAGCAAAAAAGAGGAAACCAAATGTCCATTGGCTGGTGAATAAATATAATGTGGCATAGCCATGCAGTGGAATACCCAATATACTCAGGAATAAAAAAGGATGAACTGCCAATATTAATACACGCTACATAGAAGAACCTCAAAAATATCATGCTTAATGTAGATGTCAGATGCAGAAGATCACATATTTTATAATTCCACTTATATGAAATGTCTAGAAAACACATTTCTATAGAAAGTAGATTGATTAGTGGTTTCCTGGAGCTAGAGATGGGAAAAGGAAATTTATTGTAAATGGCCATGAAGAGTCTTTTGGTGTGTGATGGAAATGTTCTAAAACTGTATGGCAGTGATAGTTGCACAACTTTACAAATTCACTAAAAAGTATACACTTAAAATGAGTAGTCACTAAAGCTGACAAATAACATGAATAGTTCTAAAATCACTGAATTATACTCAGAAGATTGAGTGTTATAAACTGAATTGTATTTCATTTAAAAAAAAGAATCTCAAGGTCATTAAACCCTCAGATTTTTTTCATTTTGTTTTATATGAAATGGAGGAAGAAGGGAAAACGCAATGACAAAGGAATATTTTGCATATCTTTTCATTTGCTAAGTTTATTTTGGGCATGTAGCTTTTAATAAGTATTAAAATAAGCTAAATGTGTATTACTGCTATCATTAATGTGACCAACTGCTTTATAAATGCCTAATCAAAACTTTATAATTCTAAAAAAAAATAATACCTGTTTACTTTTGAAGTTCCTTGCTGTCCATAGCCACTTGAAGGTACTTTCTGGTAGAGTAGTTGTCTGTTGGTTAAGTGAGTTTGTGGCTTTAATCTGGGCATGATTGATTCAATATGATTATAATTGAGGCATAAGACCTACAGAACAAATACCTTGTTAATAAGATATAAAACATGAATACTGGTATATCTATGTCTTTGATTTAAGATTACCAACATCCTAAATTTATTAGAATGGTATAGATAAAAGTTAGATTATACAACATAATTTAGTATTAGATTAGTGTTAAAGATAACAAAGTTTTACATCCAAATTGTCTGGATTTGGCTTTGAATGTGTTTTTATTATCTCATATGCTGGGAAATGACACCATATCAAGCAAAACAATAGAGACCCTAGAAAGCTGCTCAACTTTCTCAACTGCACCCCTGACTTCTCCAAGTTTGCCATAGATGAAATAACTGTTTAGTTGGAGAGATCAGTCTTTCCCTATGTCTAAAAGGTCTTAGTAAATGGCTAAGCCAAAGCAATAGGAGAGGAGACAATGAGGTTACTTTGAGAACTCTAGTGTCTTTCGACTTCATTCTACACCCACTCATGATAGAGGCAGCATTCTTCCAATCCCCTTCTGCAGAGTAAGATTATTTGCTGTTTAAAAGACAATCAGGGCCTCCCTGGTGGTGCAAGGGGTTAAGTTATACACTATAAAGCACTATTAAGCTATCACCAGTCACTGCAGCACTAGTTCGATCCCAGCCATGGAGCTAACCCACATGGCAGAGCAGATCTCTCGTGTCTCACCTGCTGCTCCCCTCAGAAGTGTATTTCAGTCAGTCTGCCTATTCTGCTCCCCACTCTGTCTCTGGTGAATCCTCTCACCCACCCAACCCCACCTCTGGCCTACACCCCAGCTCTTGTAAGTATAAATAAATAAATCTTAAAAAATAAAAATAAAAGACAAATCATGTAAAACTGAGATCAACCAAAATAGCTTTGGAAGGTAATACTTTTTCTTGCTGGTGAAAAAAACTTAGCAATTGTTTATTTTTTTATAACATGAAAATATATCTTAATTCAAAGTAAGAAGATTATAACTTGTATTGAAAATCTTGAAAGAAAAAAAGAATTTGTAAGTGACTCACCTTCACATTAGGCAGATAGATTAATCCACTGAATGAGGTAAGATTATTGTTCTGTAGATTCACATTGCACACATTTCTGAATTGGTCAACTGGAATCAAGTCCACAGTTCTGATTTTAAATGAAGTAAATGTTATCATTTTAATAGGGCAGGAAAATATAGTACAACCAAAAAGGCATCTTAAAAAATCTTGTCTGATGAATGTTATAAAAAAGAATTGACTTAATGTAAAATATATGGGTTAAGTGATTGGATACATACATATTTTTGTCATATGTGTAAGAAAATGGGAATTTTATTGCCTAAAAAAAATCCAATACCACATAAACATCACACTATTATAAGAGAAACTTTAAAAATATCTCCAATTTCTTTATATATTCATATACATGTTCATGAAATCATAGTAATATTGATGTGGACAATCGTAAGATTTTTCAGGTTGTAAAGCAGCAGAGGACATGCAGGAAATAAGTTATTTCTGAGATGCTAGGAAGAGTTTAGGGGTAGAAAAGAAAAGGAGAATACAGGTAAAGTCTTTGAAAACAGAGTTTTCAGTGGGATCTCCTAAAAGATTTTATGACATTTCATCTTCTGAGTATGTTTTGGTAATTAAACAGAATGCTCGATTCCTAGTCCATAGCTTTACTTCCTTCCTCTGAGCCACCATAGAGAAGAGCATAAAACCTAATCACCTTGCCCTAATCACTTTAAAAAAAAATTCTAAACCCAAAGTTACAATTCTGACACACTTTCATCCATTAATAAGTCATTCATTTATTCAACATATTTCCATTAGTATTTTCCAAGTGCAGACAATGTGTTTAGAAAGGGCTACAACAAATATGAAAAGACACTGTCTTTTCATAAGACAGTGAAAAAGACCAAAAGGCATAAAGAAAAACTGAAAGAAGGGAAATTGTTGTAACAGAGTAGGTGTGATAGAATTTTAGAGAAAGAAGTCAGAATGACTTCATATGGGAGAAATACTTTAAAACAAAACTTAGAGAACTTTAGGCATTTATTTGTCAGGCAAATCAGAAAGAGTGATAGTCCGTACAACAGGAGTAAGCACAGACAGAAACATGATACAGCATCTTGTGATTGAGAGTTAGAAAATAGAAACATTATTCTGTACATATTAAAAGCCACTGAAAAGTTTGTGAAGAGAAGTGATGTGATAAAACTTTTAAGATATTACAGGTAATAGAAATGGTTTCTGGGATGATTACATAAGACAAAAACCAAGAGATCACCAAGAGAGTTTGTAAGAAAGTTCATTTCTTGTCCTAGGTAAATGGTAGTGAATATGGAAGGCCGGAGGATCACGAGACACATTTAAGACACAGGCTCTGTAGAAATTGGTGAGTAAGTGAAAATAGAAGACAAAGTTGAGAGATATGACTCTTAGATTTCTGGTTTGGGCAACAACAGGTGAATATTGTCTCCTAGATGCTATACTAGAGAACACTTGACTATTCAAGTGAGTTAGATTTGTGCTAAACTTGAGGATCATCATTATCAATTAAAATTATGGCTGGAGAGGGCTGCCTGTGAAGAGTGCAGAATAGGAAAGAGAAAAGGATTTTCTAGCCAGGAGGAAATGATGACATTGATGAGAACAGCATCAGAGGATTGGAAGCCAGATTGCTTTGGATTAGAGTGGTATAGTGTAAGGAGGAAGCCTAGTATTTCTAATTTTAAAAGCCTGGTTATAAAAGAAGAGAGAAATTTAAGATCTTAGAAAAAGATTGATGACATTTTTATCACAGTGTGTGATAATAAGATTAATGCATTTCAAACAGTGTTAAAGTTGGCATGAGATTTTGAAGTAGATAATTTTCTGAATTATTAGTTATATATAGATAAGATTTATAAATTTTAAGCCTTAGGAAAATGATAATCATTACGAATTTTATTATACTGTCAGGAAGAATATAATAAAATGATTATACCTGATGGATGATGAAGTCCAACTTAGTTCTTGCATTTGAACAAAGTTTGAGTGTCCTTGTCGTTCTGCAATCATGTCAGAAGTAAGTCTGCCACCAAACAGATCTTTTGCACATTCAGTCTCTGGTGCTTCCTACACATGAAGACATTTAAAAAGGGGGGCTAAAGGATATGGGTTTGATGCTAGGAGGATTCTCTTTTTCTGGTGGATCATGGGGAAAAGGAGCAGGGAAAGAAGCTGGCATGACTGCCCTTCTTGCTAAAGGAGGTGCGGGTATAAGCACTATACTTTTTCTCCTCTTGCCCGTATCTCCTCAACTTT
>PVIJ01011162.1:0-56102 GCA_004024925.1 Scalopus aquaticus | reverse complement strand
ACTGTCCTTGTTCCACTGCATTTTCTTTGCTCCTTTGTCAAAGATTAGCTGTTCATAGATATGTGGCTTTAATTCTGGGTATTCTATTCGGTTCCATTGGTCTTTCTGTCTGTTTTTGTTCCAGTACCATGCTGTCTTAATTATTATGGCTCTGTAGTATAATTTGAAATCAGGGAGTGAAATTCCTCCATTTTCTTTCCTAACTATACTTTTTATTTTTAATTAGAAAATATTTCTCCTTCTTCTCTACTTGTTGTGTCTTTTTTAAAATAATTTGTTTTTGTTATTCGTATCTTTTACATTATTGTGTGGTCCCCATGAGTTACCCATCACCTGTTCACCTGTGGAGCCATCACCATAGTCCCCCGTGCTCCCCTCTTCCTCCCTCTTGAGCCCTTCCCCTCCCCTCCTTCCCTGCTGAATGTCTCTTTTTATTTGGCTCCCCTATAGTCCTGTTATAAGTGAAACCATTCGATAATTTTCTCTTTCTTTCTGGCTTACTTCACTGATCATGATCCCTTCTAGATCCATCCATGTTGCTGCAAATTGCATGTGTTTGTCTTTTTTGAATGCTGAATAGTATCCCATTGTGTATATGTACCACATCTTTTTGATCCAGTCATCTATTTTTGGGCATCTGGGTTGTTTCCATATCTTAGCTATTGTGAACAGTGCTGCAATAAACATGCAAGTGCATGTACCCTTTCAGATTAGTGTTTTTGTGTCCTTTGGGTAGATTCCCAGTAGTGGTATTGCCAGGTCATATGGGAGTTCCATTTCTAGCAGTTTGAGGAAAGGCCATACAGCTTTCCATAGTGGTTGGATCAATTTGCATTCCCACCAGCAGTGTAGGAAGGTTCCTTTTTGTCCACATCCTCGCCAACATTTGTTGTTACCTGTTTTTTTAATGTGCGCCATTCTTACTGGCGTGAGGTAGTATCTCATTGTGGTTTTTATTTGCATTTCCCTGATAATAAGTGACGTTGAACATTTTTTCATATACCTGTTGGCCATTTTCTTTTCTTCTTTGGAGAAGTGCCTTTTTAGCTCTTCTGCCCATTTTTTGACTGGGTTGTTGACTTTGTTTTTGTTGAGTTGTGTGAACTCTTTGTAGATTTTTGTTATTAGTCCTTTATCAGTTGTATTGTGCGCAAAGATCTTCTTGTTGTGTCTTCTTATGTGAAACGATGTCTTTATTTTTTAACTCTCGCTGATGTTACCCTGATTCTTGTTTTTTTAATATTCTAACATGCATCTTATATTTGGAGTTTCATTGTCCTCTGTTTTATAGATACAGGAACTGAGAATATTACATAGCCTTCACAACAACTAAAGCTGGTGGTAAATGTGTTTAACTCTTATTTTAGTTTTCAATCACGAGGAACTGTTTTTTTTATTCTCTAGGTAGTGATCCCATCATTATCTTTAAGTGTAATTTACCATATTTCAATAAATAATACTGACATGAAATATTTTATAAGGCATTATAAAACAGAAAGCTGTTGGTTTTCTGCATAAAACAGAAAGGTTTTGTCTCTATGCATACTACGTATAACACTAGCTTTTTCTGGTTCAGACACAAAGGGACACACCAATACACATACAGTCTTTATGTTTGTGTATTTATCTCATACATAAGCATGTGTGCATATATGTGTATATATATTCTACTTTAATAGCTAAGTATTTGTATATTCACTCTAGAGCCACTGCTTTTTCTTTGGGAGAGCATTAAAATCTATCTGAATGAATATGAATGTATATATTTAGGGATATCTTGTCTTTAAATCTCTTACAATTTGGTGGTTGGACCCCTTTCTTTGAAGTTGTACTAGCAAAAAGGAAAGTTAATATGTGAATGAAAAACATCTGACATTAAGACTTAAGAACTAATCAGTGCCAAAAATGAAATCATTAGGTTAATTAGCATATTAAAACATATTTTGAATAGTTATTCTTGTAGTTTTATTATCTATGAACTTTTTCATACATTTTCTTTTACTTTCATGAAACTTGTCTATACCTTTTACTTCTCCATCATAATTTGCACCTAATGATTCCTATAACATGAAATAGTATTCTCAAGATAAATGTGTTTTTTTTTTTTTTTTTTTACATACAAGCTGGGGTACAGGCCAGAGGCGTGGGGCGGCGAGAGGGTTCACCAGAGACAGAGCGGGGAGCAGAACAGGCAGATGAGAAACACGCTGCTGAGGGGAGTAGCGGGTGAGGCAGGAGAGGTCTGCCCCACCATGTGGGATTCTCCCCGGCTGGGCGTCGAACTCACGTTGCCGCTGCCGACAGCTCCACAGCGCAGCGCCCAACCGCTGCGCCACCGGGGAGGCCCTCAAGATAAATGTTTATCTTGTCTCTTATTTTACCACTCTAGGTTCTTTTGAAACTGACCTTGTCCAGCCACTTCAAAGCTTCTTGGGGTTGAATGATCAACATGGATTTTAATATTTAGACAGACCCACTCTAAAATTACTTGCCCATTTTCTTAAAGGAAATAAATGGGAGATGGAACATTCCAAAATAATTCTTTGTAGTGTATTCTGCTATCTCAAAACAACTTATGAATGGAGAGAGGAGTAAAATATCTTTTAGGTGAATCAAGCTATTTTAAGTCATATAAGGCATATATTTATTAGGGAGTTCCTATTGAAAATAGCAAATAAAACTGGAAAATTGCTTTATTCCTTCTGCTTTACCAAGTTTCACAGTTTTCTGATTTGCAATGAGAAATGCAACCTTAATTGTACTCTTACCTTCTCTTTTTTGTTGTTGTGAGTACAATTAATTGCAAATTTCTGTGATTATTTAATTCTTAGTGCATCAGTTCTTTCAAATTTCAGTCTCAATAATTCAAATCTGGCTTGTAATCAAAATAACACTGATGGAAGTGTAGCAAATCTTTAATCTATACATATTACCTTCTGACTCTCTTTGAATTTCTAATTTAGTTGAACCTGGGAACAACATTTTGAAAAGTTCCTCTGGCTTCTGATGATTGTCCAGTTTGGGAACTCTGGCCTTGATCTTTGCCTGAGCATGAATTATTTAAAGCAGTCTGCTTGGCTAATGTGCCCTATGTCTCAGATTCACCCCACGTATGAACCTTTAACTTTTACATATTCATCCACTTCTCATTAGGACTGAGTGATCTCTTTTTTGCAGAGATGATGTTCCTTTTTAATTCCTGAACAATTAACCAATCATTGGTAAAACGTGGTTCTCCTTCAAGGCCACGATTTCCTGCTCGAGTAGTATGAGCACGTTCTAGAAACTGCAGCAAAAGTTTGATGGCACAGAAGGTACATAGCTACATTCCATAATAAGCTACCTCCCTTTCTTTCCCATCCCACAATCCAAATGGAACACATATTCCCTGTAAGTCTAGCTAGGAATCCAGTAAGCAGCCCTACATGGTTGTTGTCGACATTGTCTACAACTTAAATTCAGCAGAACAGGCATACTTCTATTGATTATTGATTGTACTTTGCCTTATTGCACTTCACAGGTATAGCATTTTTCTTGCAGCAGTAGAAAGATTTTAAGTTGCCGAAGTTACAGATGACAGTTAGCATTTTTTTCAATAAAATACTTTTAAAAAGTGAGGCATGATGTATATTGTTTTTTTCCCAACATAATGCTACTGTACACTTAACAGACTGCTGTACAGTGTCAATATATCTTTTGTTTTTAAGATTTATTTATTTATGCATGCAAGAGCTGGGGTGTAGGCCAGAGGTGTGGGGGGTGAGATTCATCAGAGACAGAGTGGGGAGCGGAACAGGTGGACTGACTGAAATACACTGCTGAGGGGAGCAGCGGGCAAGACAGGAGAGGTTTACTGCGTCATGTGGGAAGCTCCCTGGCAGGGGATCGAACTCGTGCTGCAGTGGTTGACAATAGCTTCATAGTGCTCAGACAGCCTCTTGCACCACCAGGGAGGCCCCCAGTATAACATTTAGATGCACTAGCAGACCTAAACAATTTGTGCGGACTTGCTTTATTATGACACTCGCTTTGTTGTGTTGGTCTGGAACAGACAGCACTACCCCAGGGTGTGCCTTTATCTGATTTATGGCAAATAGAAAAACCCCACTAGTAAGGGGCTGCCACCTGACACCTTGTTACTCTTCTCCACTGCAAACAATGCTAGTGCAATCAGTTTCCTCTACAAACAATGGGAAGATGCTGCTGGAGGAGGAGGGGGAAGAGAGAGGAGGTAGAGAAACAGTTTACGTCTATTTCAGCCAGTTTAATATCTCACAAGAGCATTCAGTGACAGATGACCCTGATCTCCAACAAGGAATTGAGTGTAATGTGCCACTTTGCCAGTGTTTATCTTGTCCCCCTGCTCACATCAACACACATGAGTTTTCTTTCTGCACTCCCAGCCTACTGCTCAAGAACTGTACAGCCTATTTGGCAAGCAAAAGGAAAAGCAGCTGTTCCCTGCTTCTTGCTCCTGCTGTTCGAGGTCCACATCCCAGCCAAATGAATCATACCAGAGCCAGAGATCCTGGCAGGAGTTTCTTGCTACAAATCTGCCGTCTTGTCTATCCTATCTACTTGGAGAACAAAAGATTTGAAAGCTATGTCATAACCCTAGGGCAAAATAATGCTTCTCTTTGCTGTGCTCAACCTGAGGAAGTTTGCAGTGTAATGTGGCTAAGTAGGAAGACAGGAAGCCATAAGCTCACTCCGTAGTGCACTTCAACTTCTTTAAAATCTTGGCGATAATCTCGAGTTTCTGTGATAAATACTGTTAATCTTCATGCATATGGAAAGGATGAAAAAGGATCAGTCATCCCAGGAGAATGGGGTATTTTTCCGGTTTCTCAAATACCACTTCTAGTTGGCACCAATCTGAGTGTAATTTAACACCGCTGATGATTGACCACAGAGGCCAACAGAGGACAGAATCGCTTATTTTGAGGGAATGTGAATGCTGGACTCAGATCATTATGGGGCTACATCACACAAAAAAGAATCCAGCAGAGATTTCTCCTGTACCTCAGACAAGTACCAGTTAGGTTCTGGAGGCTGTGTGATCTCCTTATCTCAAAACTACCTGACTGAACACTGTGTTCATAGCAAACCGTGCTCTGTGAAAGAGATTGTGGAGGATTTGTTTCCACACACCATGTGTATCCCATGATTCCAGAAACACTGTGTCCAATCTTGAGCCAACATTCTGAATTCCTGAGTGGAGAGACTGACTGACTAGTACCACAGCGGTCTTCCAGTCTGAGGTCTCTGTCACATTACAGTGTTAGCTGGGAAACACTGCCCTCATCCATGGAGTAGCAAGTGGCTAGTTCATATATGTAACAGTAAGTTGACACAGCCACCAGACTTTCTGCATTTGGTGTGTGTAAGTGCTCCCCCATGAGAGACCTTCTATATTTGGGAAATTAGCTACATGTACAGCTTGGAAGCACCGGCTATAGTTTCTCTGATTGTGATGCCTTGCCTTTCTGTTAGGGAAGTCACTATATTTGTGGTTTCCTGCAACAATAATAAAAACAGTTGCCAGAAACCAATTGCTAAGTGGTGACAGTCCCATTTTAGGGTCTAACCTCCATTCATTTTTTCATGCTGCAGCCTGATTTTATCTGAAGGTTTGGATTTTTGACTCTTGATGGTTTCCATATGATACTTGAACATGTGGTCTTAGTCCTGACCCAACTCATTCCTAGACCATGATTTTGTGTTACTTTACTTTATCCAGAGATATTTTCTGTGACATTTGAATTATTCACAGTATCAATAAATAAGTAATTGCCTGAAGTTCAGACATTCGTATTATAAGTACACGTACAATCAGAGACCTCATTGCCCTCCCACTGGACCACAGAAATTTTACTGGCCAAGGTACCTCTAAAATGAGAAGGCTGGACAAGATGAACTCTGTGGATTCCTTTGAGGTTTACTGTATTATACTTACATCACTTGCCTTTTAAAGCTCAAGTAATACATCCATTTGCTCCTGTCAGCACGGAAGACCAATTTCATTTGCCTACCCATGAAGATGAATAGATGAGGCAAAAATCCAGAAATGTCTGATACATATGACTATACAGCTCATCGACCATCCTGTCGGTGCTCTACTTGAGAGTGATAGCTCTCTGATACCAAGTTCCACTGATAAAGCGATTCCCAAACATTGCTTTCTAGGATACTTCCCTCAGAGGTCACAGAAGAACTTCAGTGACATGCAGAGATGTAAAATAGATGACATCCCAACTAACCAGGTCTCCAGTGGTTTTGACATTTATATTCTTTTTCTATAAATGGAATTATAGAGAGCTCTAAGCACATGGTCTTGGGGTTTTTCTGCCCAGTAGGTTTACGCCAAGTGACATGAACAAAAATAAACTTAGAAGGCTCTTGTAAATGATGCAGCATTATTTTATATTTAGAGAATATACATATGAACGTATGTGAACATCTGTGTAATGATCTGTGGCCTGCATCCTTTTAAAAATTGTAGCCTACCTCCTTATCAAGTACATTAACAAATATGCCCAGAAGCTAATTGTGCCAGAGGTCCCCCCACAAGTTTTCTTTAAAGTAACTTAAAGCAACAGCATTGTTATTTATTTTGACTTTCTTGTTTAAGGAACACTATATGGGACATTTCTAAAAAAAAAAAAAAAGATAGACTTGGGCTCCCTGGTGGTGCAAGGGCTTAAGTCGCAGCACTATGAGGCTATCCAGAGCCACTGTAGCACAAGTTTGATCCCCAGCCAGGGAACTTCCCACATGGTGCAGCAGACCTCTCCTGTCTTGCCCCCTGCTTCCCTCAGCAGTGCACTTTGGTCGATCTGCCTGTTCTGTTCCCCACTCTGTCTCTGGTGAATCCTCTCACCACCCCACATCTCTGGCCTGCACCCTAGTTTGTATGCATAAATAAATCTTTTTTAAAAAAAGACTAATTTGAAAACAAAAACCAAAACATGAAGCTTTCGATGTCGCTGAGACTGTGAGCAGTTCTATTGATAAGTTGTCTTTCCTGCTACAAATTATCTTCTTCTCCCTCTTCTTTTAGTATCTGTTTTAATTCCCATTGCTAAATACTGGCTTGATTCTTGTTGAAAAGCATTTCCTCAGCCTAAAAGCATGCATAGCCATCTCGAAATATTATGTGCAACTTTGTGGGGATCTCTTACTTTATTACCATCATTCAAACTCATGAAAAATTACATGTTCATCTCTCACCACCCCCCAAAGCATAAGTCTACAATGAGACCCAAAATGTTCTTCAAGTTTAATCTTTGAGGATGTTCTCCTGCCAGTTCCAAACAACTAAAAATCTGTTTCTGAAACAAATTGAATATTCTTAGTGGTCCTTAATTCCTAACATATTAATGGCAGGCCTCCTTAAACATCTTCAAATTATGCTTCGGAAAGTTTAATTGGTTGTTCACTGAAATTACCAGTTGGTAGAGCATTGCATTTGATAGCAGCAGTAATATGCACACAGAATGTCAAAAGGTGGATATAAAACGTGCAGTTTGCTGGTTATTTTATTTTAATTTAATTTAATTTTTTTAGATTTATTTATACATATTTATTTTATACATTTATTTATACATATACATATTTATACATATTTTATTTATACATTTATACAAGCTGGGGCACAGGCCAGAGGCGTGGGCTGGTGAGAAGGTTCACCAGAGACAGAGTGGGGAGCAGAACAGGCAGATCAGAAATACACTGCTGAGGGGAGCAGCGGGCGAGGCAGGAGAGGTCTGCCGCGCCATGCAGGATTCTCCCTGGCCGGGCATTGAACTCGCATCGCCGCTGCCGACAGCTCCACAGCGCAGTGAGGCCCTGCTGGTTATTTTATAAGAAAGGTATCAACATATTTTTCTTAGTCTTCTAATCATGCCACACTCTTCTAATTCCAATTTGCTGAGATCCTTCCTTATATATCTCCTTATGCTTTTCAAAAACCACCTCCTATATTTCCCTGGACCACATTCTAGTTGTCCCTTGTATATTGACTTTTGTCCTCTGCCTTGACCTCAGTTTATCAAGCTCAGAATCAATGGATGATGTCAGTAATTTGCTGCACAGTTTGAACCAGAAAGGCCACAAAATTGAAACAGTTTTGCTTCAAGCAGATGATTGGTTCATCTTTGTTACTGGCATCCTGAACGGGGCCCATTTCTTTCTGGCCTGTATGGTGTTAAAAAGTTAAATCTGTGTAGTTCAGCTTAAATTTTAAATCTCACAGTCAGTTGAATACTCTTCTCCTGTTTTCAGCTCAAGTTTAGACCATGGTCTAAGTGACTTGCGCTGAATAGAAGAATCATCACTTTCCACCTCCACCATCTTACCCCATCTGTGTCACATTAGTCTCCACTGGTCTGAAAATTAAGAATGAGGAAGAGTGGGCAAATGTCTCCCTCTAGCTTACATTTTTATGCTATTCCTGTATTTTATATACCAAGGACACAAAGACTGCCTTATGGTATAAGCGTGGGCTCTTTAAGAGTTCTTACAGGAGCTCTTCTGTCTTCCGATTTCTTTAACAAGAAAAACATGCTCTGTAAAAACATCTTCAAACCTCTTCATCCTGGAGTGCTCTGCTCTTGATCCACAAGCAGTGTTTCTGCTACACAGCTCAAACATTGAACATTGCTGCCTCCTTCAGTACCTTCTTGGCCTATAGAAACATTTACACCACACCAAGCATAGGGAAGTGCAAGCTGCTTTCACTCTTCACTCTTTCATCATTTCCAGTTCCTCCATTTGCCTTAGAAGGCAAGGAAAGCTTTCAGTTGCATAAGCAGAGTCCAAGTTGGTAGTTAGATATCATCCCCATCGACTTTGGGCTCTCAGAGTTTATGAGCGGTGGCCTTAGAGCACCTCTTATTTGCATAGCCTCTTACTTGCTTGGGGCAAAAAGGTTAAAGTAGCACCATTTTTTCATCCTTGAAGAGAAAACAGAAGAAGCCGCCACACTCTCCCCCTGACCTTGGATTCGGTATGATATGTTTCTATTCAAAATCTTCCAAGAGGTTTAGAATAATTAGGGTCGGTGGTTGAAAGTAGGAAGGGTCAGCTTTTCCACCTCTTCTCTAAACCCTTTTGGAGTGAGTCTTGTTATTTCCATTTCTTAGACTGAAAGGCATCTCGTATTTACTATTCTTAGTTGAAGAATCTAGGCAAAATTGTATGGTATTAGAGTCCAGTGTATTCATAACCATAATGATGGGGCTTCAGAACAATTCATAACTAAATAAACATTAGGATAGGGAGAAAACAAAATGTAATCAGAAATGTTCTCAAACTTATCAAGATGATTCAGACAGTTGAGTGTTTCTATTAGTTGATACCTGAACAAATTATAACCTCTTATTAGATGACAAAGAAAAGCTAAAAGGGGCCTTCCTGGTGGCCCAAGGGGTTAAGTCTCAGCAGTATGAAGCTACCCACAGCCACTGCAGCGCAAGTTCAGTCCTGGCCAGGGAGATTTCCCACATGGCACAGCAGAACTCTCTCCTGCCTCGCCCACTGCTCCCCTCAGCAGTCAGTTTCAGTCAATCCACCTGTTGTGCTCCCCACTCTGTCTCTGGTGAATCCTCTCACCCCCCTACATCTCTGGTCTACACCCCAGCTCTTGTATGCATAAATAAATAAATTGTAAAAGAAAGCAAAGCTAAAAGGAAGTAGTTGCATCAGTTGTCCTGCTCACTCAACTGGAGACTCTGGAAAGTAGAACTTCTCGGTTATAATTGTCTGTGCAGTGAGATACGGCTTTTACATAGAACAGGTTGTTGGCCTCTTAGGATTCTGCGCGTGTCTGAGGAGCTACAGGAGTAGGATTTGGTTCTAACACCCCTCTTACAGGACTCCCACGCCCAAACCACTGACCGTAAGAAAAAAACTCAGTCTTCATTGCTCTTCATAGCAGCACTCAAAGTGCTTCTCTCCAAGGGGAAACTTCAGAAAGTTCTTGTATTTATTATTTCATCAGAATTTGGGACATAGTTTTCATTTGTTCACTTGCTACTAAAATTATTTTGAGAATGAGGTCTGATTTTTACATTGGCTCAAATGCTTCATTAGGAGGAAAAGGAAATATAATGATGCAGGAAATAAAAAATATTTTACATGTCCAGATCTCCCGATGAGTACTTGTAAATAATAGGTAAATAAGCATATCATTAACTACAAGATGATCATAAACAATGTTTTTTTTTTAAATAGTCATCTTCTTTCCCCAATTCCTAGAAATATTAATGAGTAGAATTCAAAGAACTCCAAGATAATTTGTCTTCACAAAAATACAGAAGTTTTCTTCATTAATTAAAGAACAGGCAAGAATCTACAATTTTTGTGCAAATCTACACTCCATAGTCCTGAGAAGCCAAATATTTTTCAAAATCACAACACACTAAAAAGGATTCTCCTTTTTGACTGAGGGTGAATATCACCGTGTAAACCTGCATCTGCAGAGTAATTTGAAAAGAAAATTGATAACCCCCCATTGCCTAAAACATCACAGGCAAGCAAGGAATGCTCATTACATAATTGAATAAAAGCAAATATTTGTGGGGCCTCCCTGGTGGCACAGCGGTTGAGCGTTGCGCTGTGGAGCTGTCGGCAGCGGCGACACAAGTTCGACGCCCAGCCAGGGAGAATCCCACATGGTGCGGCAGACCTCTCCTGCCTCGCCCGCTGCTCCCCTCAGCAGTGTATTTCTGACCTGCCTGTTCTGCTCCCTACTCTGTCTCTGGTGAACCCTCTCGCCACCCTGCGCCTCTGGCCTGTACCCCAGCTTGTATGTATAAATAAAATATATCTTTAAAAAAAAAAGCAAATATTTGTAAGAGATGCTAAGAAATCCAAGCGCCTCTTTTGCACGCTCATGCTTCTCAGGGGTTTCTCAGCCAGGAGACACCTGGTGAAAATCTCCCTCTAGGACCTCTCTGTCCAGTTGGTCTTCCTTAGTGATATTCTAGGTATCAAAATTCTCTCCGCCTACTGCCTTTCTACCAAAACAGAAACAACAACAAATAAACAAAAACCCAAAAGCAGATAAAATATAACAACAATACATAATCATAAGAGAACAGTCAACAATATTTCTCCTATGCTTACTAGCAGATCACACAGATGCTGAAAGTTGTTTATTTGTGTGGCCTCAAACTGATTCATGCAATACTGTGACATCAATTATGTCTACTACTTCTCTATTTTAGCAATCTTTTTTGTAATCCATTTATAATTTTCAGTTGTGGAATGTATGACCAAGAGTGGAATTTCACTCAGTCCAGGAATAGGGAATTTTTGACAGGAGCACTGTTCCAGCATTCCTTAACTCATGCCGTGGAGGCTTGTTTTTCTCCTTTCCTTTGGCTGAGAAATGTTCTATCCTTGCATTCTATTAGATTTTTGTTTTCTAGTTTGGTTTCAGGCTTCCTACAGTGAAACACTGCATGTATAGTTTACTGCTTCAAAGTATTATGTATTATGTGTTTAATAACTATTTGCTGCTGGCTAGAAAGCTTAACTGTTAAGGAAAATGTATCTTTATAATAATTTTCTCAGAAGATCCTGTTTTAGTAGTGAAAACACCCACATTATTCATTCATTTGCAATCATGACTTTACCTATTATCGCTTCTATTAAATGAAAATTATTATATTTTATATTGAGCTTAATATGTATACCAAAGCTTTGTAGCTCCTTTAATATAAGATGATTTGGAAAAATGTTAGTGGGATAATCTGTCTAAATTTTTCCCTATTTTCAAGCCTTCATTCATATTTTAAATACATTTATTTCTGTTTAAATTCCCAGTTTTCATTCACATGAGAGTCCATTCTTCCAGAATTACTTAGGCATTCTACACTCTGATTTAAGTGTTTGTATTATTGGGGCACAAAGGTTAATACATTATTTAAAAAATAGGAATGTGAGGCACAATCATTTCACTGTGGAGATGACTTTCCATTGTCAAAAAGATCGTTAAACTTGCAATTTTATGTTACAGAGCACTTTGAGGAATTAATAATTTATTTTAATGAATGTTGATGTATTTTACTTAGTTTTCTTTGAATTTTCTCTGAGCAACAAATTAAAGTTGTTTTTTTTTCCATTTTGTGTCTTCTTGACCATTACTAGGATTCAATTGCTGATGTATATATATATATATATATATATATTGGTGATTACCAGTCTTTTCATGTCTTTCAAACTATTCTTATTTTTGCTTTTTCTGTCTATATGATTTCTCTAATTGTGGAGAAGATTAGCTCAAGATAGGAAATGACATTTATAAATAACCATTGAGCAATATTTTGGAACAACAACAATTGATTATGGTTTAGGACATATTACTAATTCTGCGCAATGAGAGAGCATAGGTCAAGTGGGAAGAGAGTCCTAGAAATCCACAGCTCTGGCATTCCATCAGGGTCTGCCTAATAAGATGTTTAGAAATAGAAGGCAGCTTATGCCATGACTAGTTCAAAGAATCCTGCAAGCTTGGATTGACATCAGGTCTTTTTCCTCCCTGAGATAATCAAAGAATCTGTGTAATTCAGTTTCTCTTATTGACTGCCAGATCAGGCACAGAACCAACCCACCTAAGGTCACTCGGCTGTTATCTCTTAGGCCATTTCAATTCGTTCAAGCCAGAGAATCTCACGAATAGAAAAAGTTTGATTTCTAAAAATAACTTTGAGGCTAGCTGTATGGTTTATCATTATGCGGTATTATATCCTATTCAATTATATTAAAATTCTGCAGGTGTGCCATGAAGGGTAGGTTGTTTTGGCCCTTAGCCACATAAAGGACCAGATTTAAACAATGCCTGAGTACCTAATTACTACACGCTGTGATTGGAGGCTTCTCCCGCCCCCTGTCACAATAGTGAAATTTTATCATTAGATGTCCATCTCCTTGGAAAATCTCTGAGTAGGCTACAGTCATTCTCTTCTACAACACAGAGAGCTCTGTTATAGCCGTGTGCTCTGTTACCTGCATTATTATGTGATGTGACGTCTAGTTGAAGTTTTGACTGAAAAAAATGAAGGGAAGGTTATTTCAGAGTGCAGGGCAAGGTGCTGGTCACTGACTTGGGTAGAGTGGTTTAATAGAAATAGATTAAAGGTTGCTCCAAATAGGGCCTCTCTGGTGGCACAACTGGTTAAGCGCAGCGCTGTGGAGCTGTCGGCAGCTGCGGCACGAGTTCAATGCCCAGCTGGGGAGATGCCCACATGGCGCAGCAGACCTCTCCTGCCTCACCTACTGCTCCCCTCAGCAGTGTATTTCGGTCTATCTGCCTGTTCTGCTCCCCACTCTGTCTCTGGTGAACCCTCTCACCACCCCACACCTCTGGCCTGCACCCCGGCTTGTATGCACAAATAAAATAAATCTAAAAAAAATATGAAAAAGTTTGCTCCAAATAATGTTGCGTCCTATTCTGACATGAAAAAAAAAATAAGGGAAGATCTGTTCTCTAAAGGATGTATCTCTGAGCAACAAGGATCTTTTTATCCAATTTTGTCAATCCACGTTTTTTTTGGTCTTTGAGTACTCAAACTCTTCTTTGTTTTCTCCATTAAAAATCTTCTTGTACCATCCATCCAGTCATAACTAAAATTATTGGCCTTTCTCCTAGGAACTGGTATTGAGCATGAATAAGACAACCATAATCTTGAAACTTCTTAGGGTTTGTAATTTAAAGTAGAGGCAGACAATTGATGAGAAATTGTAAATGGTGTGATACATGCTGAGAGAGAAATGAAAGTGCATTGGATGTCAGGTATCCATGTGGAGAGGGAGTTTCCCACATTTCTGCAGGAAAACTCAAAAGATGGATGAAAATTAGCCAATAAATGAAAGTTGGGGTGAGGTTCTTCTAGGAAATGGGAATGTGTTTAAGGCCAAATCAAGAGGGAAATAAAGTATGCTAGAAAGTGAAAAGTAAAACTTCTCTATAGCTAGAACAAGGAAGACCTCAGCAAGGGACTATGAGTGATGTTTCAGCCATTTGAGGGAGTATGGCTTTTATCCTAAGGAAAATAAAGCATCACCAGAGGATTTTAAGCAGAGATCTGTGATTTCTTTTTTTATTGTATTGTTTTTATTGCAGTAACTTTGGTTTACCATACTGTACATGATATAGAGATATAGGATTACACCTCTTCAGATGTATATTATCACACCACACTCACCACCAAGGCACCCCTAATTTTCCCCATAGTCCATTGGGCCCCCTCCCAGTTTTGCTCCCCATTTCCTTCCTGCCCCTCTGGTTGCTTGTATTCTGCATTCATATTTCTCAGATTTGTTTCAGTTTTATTTTGTCTCTTCCTTTGTTCTATTTCTCTATTTCCACAAATGAGAGAAATCATCCTATAGATATTTTTGCTGCTTTGGAGAGTGTCTAGGGACTGGTAGGATGGCCCTCCCGAGACCCATACTGTATTTGAGATGAGATTGTCATGACATCAACTAGAGTGAAGATGATGGAGGGAGGGGCAAAAAAGAATGAGGCCAACAAATATTAAAATACAGAAGAAAAAATGGTAGTTGAGGCCTTGTTAAGTGTAGAATGGTGAAGCACATGAGCAGAGGAAAAGGAAATATGCAGAATTAGGCCTAATACAGGCAATGACTAGCTTCCAGTCACTGAAAGAGGTAAAAATGTAGAGAAAGAGTAAAATCAAGAAAGGGAAGTGGAAGGGAGGTGATAAGGAGACAAAATGTGTTCATCTTTGGTCATGTTTTCTAAATTTTGTTGGAAATGTGAAGGAAGATAATTTATATACAAGTATGGAGATCAAGAGAGAAATTTGGACTGAAAACATAGAGTTGAAAATTTTCAGCATAACAGAAGTAATTGAAAGTAACCCTGTGGGTAAAAAAAGGAAAAGAAGGTCTAGGAAAATCATGAATGAGATTTATGGTGCAGATAGGAACACTGGGAATGCCCTCTCCCCTCCTGCAGCTTCAAGAGACTTCTCCCTTAATTCATCTGCCTCTAGCCTTTTTCTTACTTGAGTAATGCTGTGTTTCAAGTTGACTTCATAAAAGAACAATGACATCTTCAGTATCTTTTCAACTTAAGAGCCAGCATTTATATTCTTTATGTAATATCTAATGTTCTTTTAGATAATATGAAAACCTGGGATAAATTTTAAAACCCTAATCACAGTCTTAGGAAAGGATCGTTTTGCTGTACCAGAAAATTATGCCTACAGATGATATGGTAAGGGAAGTAACTAATAAGATGTGTAACTTAAGGACTTCTCCGTAAGTTGTCTGTCCCATTCCTTATTTTATAACTACTCTTTTAAAGGTGAACAGATCCTTGAAGGGAGACTCTGCAGTCTGTTTGGCATTCTATTTATACTTGAAAAATGTTAAATTATCCTAATCACACTTACAGTAACAATCAAGATTAATTGCAGCTATATTAGGATTACTTATTCTTTGTTCTACTTCAGTGGTAACACAAATCCAATTGTACAAATAATTTCCATAATCCAAATTGTGAAAGAAAGTGTGTTTTGTGGGGGGGTATAGATCACACAAAGCTGGTTAAAAGAATATTCAAAATAAATCTTTAACCAGATGGTTATCTAAAATTCTCTTTTTGAAAAGGAATGATTTCTGAACAGATTGTGCATGTGTCTCACTGGTGGAAGTGGATTATCTGTCTTCAATTGGATTGTGATGACGATGACCCTATTCTAAGTAAACTAAAGCTCTTCAACTATATAATAAGATCAGGAGAAGTGTTCGGCCTGAGGACAGCAGATTGCAGTGACTGAGTTGATCTCACTAATGTGTTTTATTTTCCAGCTTCTTTCCTTTATGTATATTACTCTGTGGTCGTGTCTTGCAGAGATTCGCTGATCCTAGAGTTCTGTGTGCTAATTCTACCTCCTCCTTATTTTCATTTTTATAAGTAGAGCTGAATGAGTGGCAGGAAGCAGCGAAATCTATCTTACAAAAAGGTGATTGTGGAAAAATCTAGAATCCTCCTTTACTTTGCAACAGGATTGAAAAACTACAATCGGGAGCAAATATTTAACTGATTCTTTCTTATTTCTTCTTTTCTTAAGGCCATGAGGAGGCAAAAGTTACTGGAACAGAGTATCCAGTCTGCCCAGGAGATTGAAAAATCCTTACAGTTAATTCAGGAGTCGCTCTCGTCCATTGACAAGCAGTTGGCAGCTTATATCGCTGACAAAGTAGACGCAGCTCAAATGCCTCAGGAAGCCCAGGCAAGTTGAACTGAAAATGAGACTCTTTTTTATTTTCATTATCTGAGTAATACATTGCTAAATTTTTAACTTAAATATTGTTCACCTATTTGTGTGGAGGGTTACTTGATTGACTGATCTGATTATTGGGGAGCAGTAGGGGAAGAGAACTTTAGATTGTACTTTCAGACTTATTTTTGATAGTACGTAATAGTGGAATTTGAAATAGAGATGGGGCCTCTGTCACACTGAAGTCTAGTGTTTATGCTTGTATTCCAACTATACCAAATCTTGAGGGAAACCATGGGAATACAATTTGTGAAGAGAGGATTTTCAATATTTTAATGATACAATTAAAAATGTAGTCTCAAATATTTTATTACCAATTAATTGGTTATCCTAGAATCACAAGTCATATGATCTCTACATTGTTCTATGTTGAAAATGTTGCAATTAGTTAAGCTATTAGAGATACAAATTTGCATTTTATTAGTGAGGATTGTACTATATATATGCACATGTATTCATACACGTTCAACTCTTTATCCAGTCTAAATTATGAGATGTGTTGAGCCAATTATTCTAAAATGAGAGTTAAAATAGTAATGAAAATAAATGTAAATTGACTGTGTACTGAGTAAATTTAGGCTATATCTGCATTAACTTTCACCTTGGGAAATATTTCTCAAATGCTGTGTGTCTATTCATAGATAATATTGAAATTTATGTATGTACATTTTATCACAATAATTGAGGATAAGTCAGACCAATATGCTATAATATTAATGGAATCTACCCACTCCTAAGACACTTTTCATATTGACCGGCGGATCACCTGAATGTCTTCATTTAGAAATCTGTTTTGAGGTGAAATGTTGGCTTTATAGATATTCATTATGATGTAGTTACAGTGCAGTGATTCACAGTTAAATGGGTGTGTAGAGGATCATTGTACGTAATAGCACAAGTTACTTCACACATATTTTCTGAGTTTGACTAAGGAAGTCCCTGAGGATATTGGGAAGAGTATAGGAAATTTTGATAGGCTTGAAAATTTCAGAACAGGGTGCTTTCACATGGAATGCAAACCAGTGCAACAAGGAGTGAGGGAGGAGAAATTTGGGGAGAATCCTGATGATAAAATAAAATCCTCAAGATAGTTTTTCACTGGGACAACAAATATCAATATAAATCCTCTAATAAATAGGGAATAATAGTAAATATAGTTAAGGATTTTAACTTTTCTAGTATATGCATATTTACAGAAATGTAGTAAGACTCTCCAATATTAACTAATCCTAACAGTGTCCCAATTTGAGTCACAAGGAAAATGTTATAGGTATGCTTTAGAAAAGTGCATATTAGGAATTGGAAAGTTTGTTACTGAATTGAGAAGTACTATGTAATTGATTATAAAGGCAGGCTAGAACTGCTTTTTAAGAAAGAGTCTGAATTTGAAAGACTGATTATTAATGATTACTCAAAGTTTCTGAATAGATTGAAGAAAAATTGGAGCAGCATATAGGTTACATGTTAAAATTAGAAATGTGTACTGTAAAATATGCAGTTAGTTTGGGGGCTTGAAGAATGAAACTGATTAGCAAATTTGAGATAGGCAAAGGCTATTATTCTCTTAGAAAAAAGTGGGTGCATCTAGAGAAAAGTCCTGTTAGGTTGAAAAGGCTGGACTCTGGGTGCTTTCTCCTGTTTAGATATAATGCAGAATTCTATAACCATAAAACAACACACTGGTTTTCAATAATATAATACTCAGTGTCTGGTTTTCTCAAATTAAAACACTACAGCAAAAATGCTATAATTAAAACTCGCTTGAGGGCCTCCCCGGTGGCGCAGCGGCTAAGCGCTGTGCTGTGGAGCTGTCGGCAGCGGCGACGCGAGTTCGACGCCCGGCCGGGGAGAATCCCACATGGTGCGGCAGAATTCTCCTGCCTCGCCCGCTGCTCCCCTCAGCAGTGTATTTCTGATCTGCCTGTTCTGCTACCCGCTTTGTCTCTGGTGAACCCTCTCGCCGCCCCACACCTCTGGCCTGTACCCCAGCTGTATGTATAAATAAAAAAGAAAAAAGAAAAAAAACTTGCTTGAAATATTTGCAAATAGCAGTGCACAAATAAATTCAGAAATTTCAAATCTATTTGAAAGAAAGAGATTTTAGAGTGCCAGCAAGCTCAAATCCATTTTCTGTGCTTTCTGGTGGCATGCACATTTTAAAAATAATTCTTGACTTTGATTCCCGTAATGGTACTATATAGTATTGGAAAATGCACGTCCCCCAAAACCTATTGAAGCATCCTTCTCCAAGATTTTATTTTAAGATGACAGCCAGTGAATTGTTTTCTGGGGTAGTTATCAAGTACTCAGATTTGCTTCAAGGATTGCATTTCCTGAAGCTCAATTTAACAGTCCCTTGAAAAAAACAAGTAGAGAGTAAAGAGGTTGTCTATGACAGAAGATTGTATGCCCAAGGCATCAGAAAAATGACCCATGAAAAATGCCACCAATACGACGTTTTTCAAAGTATATATGAAGGCTAATTTCAATGCTTTGTATGAATAAAAAGCAACACGTTTCATTCAATGTGCATGAAAGTTCGCTGGTATTTAAAAATTTAGTGGGCTTAGCTTTTATTTTTCAGAATTGAATACTTAATTCTATCACTGAGAATCAGGACAGAATGAATGTCATTACCATATTTGGTCATCTTAAATAAAGTGCTGAGATTTTCTGACAAGAACTAGTCACAGATTTGTGGAGGTCTGACTCCACCGTGTGGTGCACTAGTAGTTGTGCTTCTAAATTTAAGTTTGTTAACAGAGCTGCTGCTTCTGCATTTTAAAATTGCCTGAGATTCTCAGGGATAAGAAATTCTCAGTATAAAGGCAATATACACACTGTGTACCTTCCTGACAGGTATCCTCCTATTGCATATAAAAGGAGAGGTAGAGCAAGATACTTCCTTGCATCCTCATTTGCATTTAAACTCTCACACAGAAATGAGCTGTCCACTGCCCCAGCATGGTTCTTGATCAGTTACCTGTCATTATTAGAGAAATGAGCCTTCTGAATCTAAACTGGATTAAAAAGAGCTTACTTTTGGGCCTCCCTGGTGGTGGGGCAGTTAAGCGCTGTGCTGTGGAGCTGTGAGTTCAACGCTCCGCTGGGGAGATTCCCAGGGCGTAGCAGACCTCTCCTGCCGCGCCCACGGCTCCCCTCAGCAGTATGTTTCGGTTGATCTGCCTGTTCTGCTCCCCACTCTGTCGCTGATGAACCTTCTCGCTGCCCCACGCCTCTGGCCTGTATCCCAGCTTGTATACTTAAATAAATAAATCTTTTTTTAAAAAAGAGCTTACTCTTTAATTTAGTGTCATGAGTAAAGTTTAACTGTGCAGCAAGAACTGCATACCACAAGAATATTGGAGCATATGTTTACCATTGAGCATTTTATTAAAAAAAATACACGTAAATTAAAATCTTATATGACCCAGCATCAACTGCCCAATGTAGACCATTTAAAGAGAATTTTACTAAGGACAACATTAAGATGGCATCTTAATGATTCAAATAGAATAATGCAAATGGGGGAAACACTTCTAGATACAGAAATTTATCTTCAATATGTAGAAATCAGAAACTTAAGAGCTACTTCAAAATAATGTAATAGTCGTGAATTATATTACTACTAATAATAGTTAATTTAAAAAAATCACAGAATAAACTCATCATTGTATAACTGCAGAGAAACACAGTATATGAATGAAGATAGTTGTTTACTCCTTAATTTTCTGAAGAACATACTGAAATCAGAGATTTAATTTTGACACTTAAGATCCTGTAACAAAATTGCAAGTAGCTGAGTACACTCTTGGCAGAATCTGTGGGTGTACTCAGTCATCAGAATTTTTGGAACTCCCCCATTTGTTCTAATGTGTAGTCAAGGCTGAGAACAGTTTTGGAGAGGTGTTTATTGCAGTTAACAGTTAACGGCTGGCTGAATTACTCCTGGTTATTTTCACCATACACTTATCACAGCTCTTTTGTGACAGAATTACTCCTGGTAATTTTCACCATACACTTACCACAGCTCTTTTGTGACAGTTCTCACCTAGGACTGTGTCAGGTATTCGATGGGTGGAGTCAAGGTGGAAACCAAACTCTTGGTGACTTTCCCTTCTGTTTTGTCACCTCACTCTTAAGGGAAATGGGTGAATGTAGAAAACCTAGCTGAGAATTCCTGAATGAGTGAATGAATTTGGACAAAGGGAGTTCTCAGTATGGGTGTTTAAGGATGACCTTATCTTGCTTTATTTTCATCTTTTACTTTCCTAGTTCCACATATATTTATATGCCATTAGTTTGAACGTACCTCTAAGTCATTATAGGGGTCGTGATAACTTTATCTAAATAGCTACTTAACTATCTGTAATTCTTAAAATTATTAAGATACTTCAGCCTTTCCTTTGCCCATTTTTCCAGTAATTTTCATCGTCCTTTCATTTTTTTTCCAGTATGTAAGAACAATACAATGTGGGTACTTGTTGAAATGCCCCATGACGTTCTATGTCAATGATGAACATTTTATAGATTATTTAGATTACTACGAGAAGCAATGGGATTGCCTAGCAGTGATTGCAATAGCTTAAGTTTTCTTTTGTCCTATGTATCTCTTATTGCATATTTTACAATCTCATATCAGATTTATATAAATGAGCGGTAGATTTATATAAATGAGTAAAGAGGAAAAATAGAGTAATTCAGGAAAAGATAATTATCATAATTATGGACCTCATAATCAGAATAAAAAAGTGCTCCTGTGTTTATTCAAGCTTTGACTTCTGGGTGTTCGAGGGCTCACTACATGACCAGAATTCTGCTTCTGTCTCTCCTTCTGTCCCAGTATGGCTAACACTTTGTTTCAAAAAATAGAGAGATCTTCTGATTATAGAAAGCTGTTAAATTAAGCTGATTGTATAAAATGCACATCCAAATAATTCATAATTAAGATCACCATGTGTTTACTTAGGCTAAATCTTACCACTCACTTTAAATTTATTTGGCCATATTTAAATCTAAGCAGTCCAAACTCTCCAAATCAATGACTTAAAAAATAATGGCCTAAAAGCATATTTTGGTCTATGAGATTAAGTTTATCATTTCATTGATGAGTAAAAAAGACTTTTATAGTGTAAATAGGCACATTTGATTGCCAAATGACTCAGAACAGTCTAACTTTATAGCCTACTTGGCTGATTTATGAATTACACTGTCTAAGCCCACATGAGGAATTCATTCAGGATTTATGTGATAATGAGATAGCTTAACCACAGAAGAACAAAGTGGAGAACTATTAGGGAGATTGGGGATTCAGTGTTAAGCCCCATAAAGTTATAGCAGAAATATTTTCTTCTTTCTACCCAGAAAGTACATAAAATGGTAAACACAAGGCAATTAATTTTAAGTATTTTCTAACATTGAAGTGATACTTCTGTGTGCTACTATGGAGAACCAATTACTCCGAAATTTAGAATGAATGTTGTTAATTTAACATATATAAAATTATGGGAAATATTCACAAACACATGTTGCAGAAGATTGAAAAGATTATAAACCTGCCACTGTCTATGCAGTATACCAAAATTACCGTCAAATATTTTTCTTCACTTTCCTACTCAAAAAAGTAAACAATCATAACTGCTTGTCAGTGCGTATTTATAGTGGACTCGTTTATTGTCATTGCCTTTGTCATTAGCATTATTGTAACAAGGATCACATTATTTCTCAGGTGTAGTACTAGGAATAATAATTCCACAGAGTGTTTGCTTTTTTATTTTTAAAGGTTCCATCATCAAGTTTGCGTACAAAAAATATGGTGTTGTGTTTTCCTCCTGGAGATTTATGACCTGCTTAAAGAAAAGGTCCAAGATTTAAAAGTTTAACCAAAGCTTAATAAACTACGGAAACTTTTTCCAGAAATCTGATAATATACTGTAGAGCTCATATGTCAAGGTACAGTGTTTGGGAAACACTAAAAAAATGTTTCCTTCATGCTACTCCTCTCACCATTCCTATTAGAGAAGTAGGAGGGGGATGAAAGAAGTTGGTTGTCAGTTCATTTCTTTTTTCAATATTCTATTTTTTTTTATTGAGGTAACTTTCACTGACAACATATTATATGAATATAATTCAGAGGTATAGATTCACACCTTTTCAGATATATGTCGCTATATGACATCCAACATCAAAATACCTGTAATTATCTTTTGTAGTCCATTGGATTCCCTCCCCACTTTACTCCCTCCCCAGCTCTCCCCCTGGTAGCCTCAATTCTACAATCATATTTCTTGGGTTTGTTTTTATTTATTTTTGTCAGTTCCTTTGTTTTGTTTCTCTGTTTCCACATATGAATGAAATCACCCAGCATTTGTTTTTCTCCTTCTGGATTAATTTGCTTAACAGAATCCCTTCTGTTTCCACCCATGTTGTCACAAATGGGCAAAATTTCGTTTTATATAGCTGAGTAGTATTTCATTATGTATGTGTATTTATACATATATATGTGTTTGTGTGTGTGTGTGTATATATATATATATATACACATACATATATATTATAGCACATCTTCTTTATTCACTTATCTGACATTGGACACTTAGATTGTGTCCATAGCTTGACTATTGTAAATAGTGCTGCAGTGTACATAGGAGTGCATATATCCCTTTGAATTAGTTTTTTTGCATTGGTACATACTAGGAGTGGGATTGCTGGATCATATGCTATATCAATTGTTAATATTTTGAGAAATCTCCCTACTGTTTTCCTTAGGAACTGGACTAGTTCGGCTTTCCCAACAACAGTGTACAAGAGTTAATTTTTCTCCATATCTTCACAAATACTTGTTTCTGGTCTTTTTGATATGCACCATTCTCACTGGTGTGAGATGGTATCTCAGTGTGGTTTTGCTTTGTATTTCCCTAGTCTTTGGAGAAATGTATATTTAGCTCTTCTATTTTATGATTAATTTTTGTTGTTGTTGTGTGAGTTCTTTATAGATATTGAATATTAGCCCCATGTCAGATATATGATGTATAAATATTTTATCCCATTTAGTAGGTTGTCTTTCACTTTAATGATATTTTCTTTTGCTGAGCAGAGCTTTTTATTTTGGTATAGTACCATCTGTTTATTTTCACCTTTGTTTCCCTTTCTGTTAGAGTCAAGCCGCCAAAGAGATCCTGAAACCTGAAATGTTTTGCCTATTTTATTTTGCGTATTGTGTGGTTTCATGTCTTACATCCAACTTGGTTTCTTTAAAGATTTATTTATTTATGCATACAAGAGCTGTCGTGTAAGCCAGAGGTGTGCAGGGTGGAGAGGATTCACCAGAGACAGAGTGGGGAGCAGAACAGGAGGATTGACTGAAATACACTGCTGAGGGGAGCAGTGGGCTAGACAGGAGAGGTCTGCCGCACCATGTGGGAAGCTTCCTGGCCAGGGACCAAACTCATGCTGCTGTGGCTGCGATAGCTTCATAGTGCTAAGATTTAACCTCTTGCGCCACCAGGGAGGCCCTTACATCCAACTTGTAATCCATTTTGTATTAATTTTTGTGTATGGTGTGATATAGTGATCTAGTTTCATTCTTTTCCATTTTCCCAACACCATTGTTTGCAGAGACTTTCTCCATTGTATACTATTGAGTCCTTTGCCATAAATTAATTGTCCATGTAAGAGAGAGGTCCTTTCTGGACTCTCAGTTCTATTCCATTGCTCTGTTTTTCTTTTTTCCTCCCTGATTAGCACACTTTTTATTACTATAGATTTGTAGTATAGTTCGAAGTCTTGGTATGTGGTACCTCTATCTTTTAATGTCAGTATTGTCTTGGCTAGTCAAGGTTATTTGGTGCCAAGTATTTCAGTAATGTTTGTTTTATTTATCGGAAGAAAGCCACTGAGATTTTGATAGGGACTGCATTGAACCTGTACATTATTTTGGGTAAGATGGCCAATTTGACAAAGTTAATTTTTCCCAGGTTTTTTCCCAAGCAATTAATTTTTAATTTTTTGTTGATGTAGCATTGCATTATAACAGCATATAAGTTTCAGCTGTACAATATTATAAACCAATGTCTATATATACTACATCACTTAAAAGAACACATTATTAAAGATCCACTAGTACATTTTCTTCCTTAAATTTCATAAGTATGAGTTGTATGTGGCAATTTTTTCTTCCTAAGCTTATAATTGTAAAATTGCTATCTGTTTAAAAATAACAAATCTAGCAGCGTTATACTTTTCCACTAATAGTCTTAACATGTCATCTTGTAATATTTTTCTTTCTGAAATATTTTAGTTATTTTCTCTGGATTCATTTTCTTTATTTCATATCACAAAAGCTCTCTGATAATTATTTGATATAAAGTGTCTTTTGTTCCATTAAATACTTTAGACAGCTACAGTTTAATTTTGCATGCCATTTTCTGTCATTAATTTGATATATGAGAGTGGTCTGATGAGGTAAATCATGATAAAAAGCCCTGCTCTCTGCTCAGTTAATTGTAAAGTGCTATATTGGAAATGTCATTAATGTTTGATTGATATTTAGTTCTATAATTTGTCCTTTACCACCTTTAATAGAAAAATGGTTATTGTTTCCATTGTTTCCTACTTTCAATATATAGTGCTAGTTATGAACATAATCATTGTATTGTCAAATGTCTTATTTAATGGTGGCATGATATAATTTTCTTTGTATTATTTCACTTTTATACAAGAAAACTAGTGATTCTGAAAGATAACGCATTAAAAACACGTATTAGAGCATATATAGGTATTTTAAATCATGAGCCCTGATTTGCTACTTCTGTCATGTTGTTTCTGTGGAAAATTACTCGTTTTGTATGAAACCAACCAGTTTCACAAGATCAGTTGTTTGTTCTCTTCAAACATTCATTCAAATCTTGATACATGTATACCTTAGGTGAAAATTGAACCCCGATTGTATAATGTTTATATCTTTAGCATAACTTATAAGCCAGATAATCAAATATGAACTTTAGCATAACTTATAAACCAGATAATCAAATATGAACATCATTTTTCCTTTGGATTGAATCTTCCACTCCCTGTGCTTTCATCTACAGCTTTTTTCCCAATGTCCTGTCATAACGTTAGGATAAATAATGTCGTGTTGGTCTTTTTTTTTTAAGATTTATTTATTTATACATACAAGCTGGGGTACAGGCCAGAGGCATGGGGCGGTGAGAGGGTTCACCAGAGACAGAGTGGGGAGCAGAACAGGCAGATCAGAAATACACTGCTGAGGGAAACAGCGGGCGAGGCAGGAGAGGTCTGCCGTGCCATGTGGGATTCTCCCTGGCTGGGCATCGAACTCGCATTGTGCACTGCCGACAGCTCCACAACGCAGCGCTCAACCGCTGCGCCACCAGGGAGGCCCTGTGTTGGTCTTCTTTATTAGAGAAATTTAAAATAGAAATCTGTCCATTCTACCTGGAAGTCTTCATCATACTCTGTTGCTTAAACAAATCCCTTGTGTATTTCCATATTATTCTGCACTAAACTGATAGGCTTTTTTTTTTAATTGTGTGCTTCCAGAATATTACCTGTTGATGTTAAATAAAATAGGTGGTAAATAATACTCTACGTACTAACTGAAAGTAAGTTATCTGTTAAGAGTAGGAATTGTAGACTCACTTTTGAAAAGTGTAAGATAAATATAATGTCATCCATGTTATACAAACTTCCCAAGGTATGATTTATTGGAAATATGTATCCATATTTATATTAGTTTATAAAAATGAATTGAACTGTTGTTACTGAATATATTCATTTAGTATATTACATAAAATTTCCCAAATTTACTTATGTGAAATACTCTGTAAATAAAAATCAAAAGGGTGATTTAGGCAAAGAGCTGTATCCCTCTTGGATATCATGAAATACATTAATATATAAATAACTGTGACTTTTTGTATAATATAGCCCCATGTTTATCTTTAATTTCCAAAGTGTATTTAGACATTGTGCCTTTTATTACATAATATACATTCGTGAAGAATTTTTTATTAATGTAGCATTTGTTTATAATACTGCATATGATTTGGAGGAATAGGGTTTGATTTTGGTTGTAAGTCATTTTTATTCTTACTATTTATGAGTCATGATGACAGTATGGTCCATTTGTAACTATGTGAAATTTATCATTAGAAGACCTGTGTTTCAATTTTTTTTTATAATTTTTTTAAAGATTTATTTATTTAATCTGGGGTACAGGCCAGAGGCATGGAGTGGCGAGAAGGCTCACCAGAGACAGAGTGGGGAACAGAACAGGCAGATCAGAAATACACTGCCAAGGGGAGCAGCGGGCGAGGCAGGAGAGGTCTGCCGCGCCATGTGGGAATCTCCCCGGCTGGGCGTCGAACTTGCATCACCGCTGCCGACAGCTCCACAGCGCAGCGCTTAACCGCTGCGCCACCAGGGAGGCCCTGTGTTTCAATTATGACGTAAATTATGTTGGCTTTGTTTTGTAGTGCCAACATAGTAGAAGTAGCTTTGAGGGGTTATTCTTCAATACAAGGAAAAAATGTAGGAATTACAAATGTGCTATTAAGTGATAAGTTTTGGAAGAATCTTTTGCAAGGGAGACCTTCAAATTTAAGGTTCAGCAGCTTCACACTAATTCCTCCTCTAGGTAGTAATTCTTGCTCCACCTACATCCTACCTTCCTTTCCTTAAAACTCTGCATCCATACAATGATTGCCCAAACCCAATATTTGCTAATGTGGTTTTCCTGTAGGCCAGAATGAGATCCCATTTTCTTATTTTCTATCCCTCCAACATTCTTCCTCAGTCATATGCAATGTAATTTATGCTAAATTGTTAAAATTTTATCAACTACTAAATACAAATTAATACTTCCCTTCTATTTTGTCACATAGCGTGAGGTTTTCTGTTACATTACATACATTTCTGCCCTGTAATTATTTATATATCTATGTTCTGTCTCCCTAGAACAAAATTTCCTTTAGAATGTGAACATTGGTTTTGCTCTTACTATGTGAAATTGAGTAGTAAAATTCAGTCCTTTATTAAATTGATAATCTGTATACTATTAATATACAAATAAGATTAAATGTTTTGTCTGATCAATACCCATTTGAAGAATGCTTTTATTTTTAAATTATAATTTAAGAAACAGTATTATTTAAAGGGTATTTAATTTGCTACTTCCTAGGTATGTTATCCTGTACAAGTCAACATTTCTAACTTTGTTTATGAATGAGGATGAGAAATAATTATCTTAATTTGACTGGGTGATTGAATGAATTTATATACAACATTGACATATAAATTCAAATATCTGTTTTGATGAGGATAATGATTTTGATTTCCTTTATTGCTCTTTTACCCCTCGAGTACAAAAGGCTAAAGGGAAATGTGTATTTTTCATTCTGTCCTCTACTATATCTTGGGTGCTGAATTGATGAAAGTGTAAAACAAAAACAAAAATGTGGACAGAAACAATTAAAATGTATAATGTGGGCCCTCTGCTCCAGCTGAATATATTTTTATTTTCCTCATTGGTATCTTCTCCCAGTCTCCACAATGGCTACTCAATTTCATCACTTTTTTTTGACTCTCATCCTGGACTCTCTTCTCCATCATCAGAGATACCAAAGGTCTCAGTCTCATTTGCACATCATACATCTGACAAATGCCATCTAACAACACTGACCATTGATGAGTAAATATTTGTGCAAACAAACTGAGCAAATATTTTTACAGATACTATAACATCTAGTCTTTGTCACCAAAGCCAACATAGTTGTCTACTGCAGAGACATGAGCATTTTCCCAGATATGCTGCCCACCAGCTACATGATAAAGCTTACCCTCAGTTTAGAGATTAGAAAGTTGAGGCTATAAAAGTCTGGTGCATTGTCTGAGTGGCAGGTCAGAGCTCTGAGATTTAAATTCAGATTTCTCTTAACTCTTTTCTGTTGGGATTCTCTAAGAGCATTAAGTCAAAAACATTGCATTTTCTGCCTCTCTACATTCAAAATGATATTTATCACCTACTTTTATCTCCTGAAAAAAGTGGCCCCTTCCTTTCTGTCAGTATTTTCTATGGATTATTGATCATTGTTCTTCATACCATTTCCGTTTGCTTTTCAGTGTTATTCTCTTTATTTTTCAAATTGAAGTTATAGTGAATTATATAACATTACGTAGGGTTTAGGTATATAGCATTATAAATTAGTAACTGTATATGCTAACTTTAGTTCACCACCAAAAGTCTAGTTTCCATTCATCAAAATACAGTTCATCCCTTTTATCTACTATACCTATCACCTTTCCCCTTCCTAATCAATCATCTTTCTTAAGTTGTTTTATCCCTTGGGTCTTTTCTCAAAACCTTAAAACTTTTTTAAGTTGCATTGACCTAAATTTCCTTATGTGAAAAGACAAACATCTTCAAAGATCCTTTAAAAAGTTTTTATATGGGGGCCTCCCTGGTGGCGCAGCGGTTGAGCGCTGCGCTGTGGAGCTGTCCGCGATGCGAGTTTGACGCCCGGCCAGGGAGAATCCCACATGGTGCGGCAGACCTCTACTGCCTCGCCCGCTGCTCCCCTCAGCAGTGTATTTCACTAAATTTGCTTGTCCTCCTCCCCATTCTGTCTCTGGTGAATCATCTTATCCCTCCCCTATGGCCTACACCCCAGTTCTTTTATACAAAAACAAATATACATAAAATTTTTCATTTTTGCTGCATTCCATGCCCCTACTTTTTTTCTTTCCTCTCTGCTTGGGGCTTCTGCCTTTCCTCAGCTGACATCACAACTAGCTTCCTAAGCACCATCTTCCAGTATATGTGACCCATGATCCAAGCACCCTGAGAGCTTGACCAAACTCTCTCTGGTCACTTCTAAGGAATCTAATGGACCTAACTAGGAACAAGCATTGTTCACTGTTCTAATAATCTGTAACTTGGGGGTAGCCAAGGTTATGTGGCCAAGACATGGTTGATACCCACCTACCTTTTAGAGAGGATGAGCATTTTCTACCTGAAAAGTAATTAGCATAAACCTATGAGTGTCTCCTCGAAATGACTTACTAATTATTCAATAATAATTCTCACTTCTCCTGCGATATGCATTAACTCCCCTGTATAAGTGTCACTCTCTGTACGCATCTATTAAATTTTCACGATTGTCTTTTAGCATCTCTAGCTCTGTGAATAATATTTTTATGTACTTGCATGGGTCCTTCATGCCTAGGTTTCATACATAGGTAGTAATTTAGCCAAAGAACTTGCTGTATGTGGTTAGCAAATAAACAAAAACACCACACATTTACATGAGTTTTTGGTCTTTTTTGTTTAAACAAATTCTCATTACTTAGTATTTAATTATTTGCCTTTAAAACTGTTAGACTAGATATACTGAGGAGTAATAGTGAGGTATATCTGTACATTTATAACCTTGTATCCTAAATAACTTCTTTACTATTTAGCCTATTTTCTTGAGATAATTCTCATTATTCATTGGAAGGCTGAAATTCTCGGCAGTAACTGCTGAACAACCTGATGTTGTTTTCTAATAGTATGTACTAATATACATTATACAAATTGTTTTGCATGAAAATTTTATGGACACTGTGGTGTAAGTTAATCAGTTTCATTTTCTCTAACTTACTTATGATAATCTGACAATCCCTGAATTTTAAATTAGAATAATTTGACCACTAGCTGAGTTTTGCTGGTTTTGACAGTATGAGATGAATTCTTTGTTTTGATTTCTGCACACCAAAGAATTTGACCCATCATTGTAAGTTACTCAAAAGTATTTAAGTCACATTGAGACATGCTTTTAAATAATAATCGGTCAAAAATATTTTTACTCAATGTCGAAAATATAGCATTATTTCATCATTAAATTTAAAGTTCAAGAATCATTCTCACTAGGAAGCTATTAAGGATTTATCAGACAAAAGACAAGCCCACTTGAGGCATTTAACTTCTTCTTCCTAGATCCTTAGTTTCCCTGAAATTTAAGTGAAATGTGGCCTAGAATGACAGTATAAAGATAACTGCTAAGGAATATTGTCCACGTTGCAACTTTCTCATTTTATCTTATCCTTGTCAGAGTTTTAATTAAGGTTAAGATCTTGTCTTTGGTCAAATAAAACAATATCAGTTTTACTTATTAGACATAAATAGATAGTTCCTTTTGAAAATGATATCTAAAATAGTGTGGGCCTCCCTGGTCGCACAGCAGTTGAGTGCTGCGCTGTGGAGCTGCTGGCAGCGCGCGATGCGAGTTCGACGCCCAGCCGGGGAGAATCTCACATGGTGCAGCAGACCTCTCCTGCCTCGCCCGCTGCTCCCCTCAGCAGTGTATTTCTGATCTGCCTGTTCTGCTTCCCACTCTGTCTCTGGTGAACCCTCTCGCCACCCCACGCCTCTGGCCTGTACCCCAGCTTGTATGTATAAAAATAAATAAATAAATAAATAAATAAATCTTTAAAATAGTTGTTCATTATCACTGGCTCAAGGGGCTAAATTCTTTTTCATAATAATCCCAATAGGAAGGAACTCAGTTATCTCATTTTTGAGAACTTTTGGTAAGTAAAAAAATGTTGTCATTTTCAAAGAGGCTGCATTATAACAAAGGTTTGGGAGAGTTTTAGAATTCCATCTTCTTGGAAAGTAAGCTGTTCTTTGCCATAGTTTTCAGAACCCGGTGACTAATAATGCTTTCTTCCCAACAGAAAATCCAGTCAGATTTGACAAGTCACGAGATAAGTTTAGAAGAAATGAAGAAACACAACCAGGGAAAGGATGCTGCCCAAAGGGTACTGTCCCAAGTTGGTGTGGCACAGGTATATCACATTCACAAACTCACTCACTTCACTTAAAGTATAGTCTGTATTGGATAAGTTGATTATCAGCAAACTTGAATTTGAGGGCATTACTTGAAAACTGCAGTGTGATATATAAATAATACAGCCGTTTATGAGTTGTCTATTTTAAGGATAATGTAGATTACTAAATTACTATGTATGTAGTCTTAAAATCAAGAACTACTACTGAAGTCTTCTCCCAAAGGAAAATTGGGGTGGGGGAAGGATTGCTTAATTTTGTGTTTATTTTTATTCTTGTGTAGTTTCAGGAATAAAGAAAACTATGTTAACAAAAATATGACCAGTTGTTGTTTGAAAGGCAAAATTAAATCAGTACCTTCTTGCACTGTCTTTACAGAAAAAATTGCAAGAAGTTTCGATGAAGTTTCGCTTGTTCCAGAAGCCAGCCAATTTTGAGCAGCGCCTACAGGAAAGTAAGATGATTTTAGATGAAGTGAAGATGCACTTGCCTGCATTGGAAACAAAGAGTGTTGAACAGGAAGTAGTACAGTCACAACTAAACCATTGTGTGGTACGTATTTCAAGTGACAAATACTCAGCTAACCCTTAGCTTTCCTTACTAAGAAGTATTTGGTGATCCCCTTTTATAGCAGAAAATTGTTTTTAGATAACTGCAGTAGTTAAGCTATATAATTTAAAGTTAGAGAAAAATTAGAACAGGTGTATTGAGACAAGAACTTTTACTAAAATAATATCCATTTAATACCTATTACATAGGTGTTTCTTTTGAGTGTATGATTTTGTTTTTTAATATGTATTTTTTTATTTACATCTTTTACATCATTGCGTATTCCACCTAAAATGCCCACCACCAATTCACCTGTGAGCCATCACCATAGTCCCCTGTGAGTGTATGATTTTGTAAACACTATGCAAACTACAAAAAGAAGTCTGCCTTGTTTGATTCTTAGGATATTTTGAATGTATTTTTACATGGAAACCTTGAAATATATTAATCTGGAAGCAACAGTAACAATAGTAGCTTCAATAATAATTACCACTCGTGCCAAGCAAGCTAAATGATGTGCATGAGGTACCCGTAATTCTCAAGGGCACAAATTAAATGAGAATTTAAAGACAGACAGCTGGTGAAGGGCAAAAGCAGGATTCCAATCCAGCCACTCTTACTCCATATCCTAGTATCTTTCCATTAAACTCCAGTACTCGATTAATACCGAAATGACACCAGTCCATAAAGATGGAATAAAAAGGCATGGAAGATAAAATTAGCCTGTGGGGTAAATCTTCATTGGACTTTGGGATTTCAAGCAGTGTCTTTTGTTGCATTTATTGGAGCTTCACCCAGTCAGATGATCCCTCTGACAATAAAAAGCTGAGTTATGAGGGAATCTACTAAGGCAATACAAATATTACTATAACTTCAGGTGCATTGTGAAGAGACATTGTAGAAATTCATGTAAAATAAAAGCACTGAGTGCTAAAACTTGCCTATTTAGTACTTCATATTTGAAGTATATTTTTTCTTTTGCATGTGAACTGTAAAATGAAAAAGAGTCCCCCTCTGGATACATGTCAGTCATCATTATAAATGAGAAAATGTCTTTGCCTTTAACAAAATATTTAAGTGTAAAATATGTAGTGTATATCTACATATATGTATCTATGAATATATACTATATAACATACCTTACATATATATCATGTTCATATTTTTTATTTTTTTAAGATTGATTATTTATGCATACAAGAGCTGGGGTGTAGGTCAGAGGTGTGGGGGTGAGGGAATTCACCAGAGACAGAGTGGGGAGCAGAACAGGCAGATCAATGGAAATACACTGCTGAGGGGAGCAGAGGGCAAGACAGGAGAGGCCTGCTGAGCCATGTGGAAAGCTCCCTGACCAGGGATCGAACTCTTGCTGCAGTGGCTGGCTATAGCTTCATAGTGCTGAGACTTAACCCCTCGTTCCACCAGAGAGGCCCCGATATTTTTTTATACAGTAACATTTGTTCATAGTAAAAATTACATTTTAGTGGTATCATTATTGTGAGTATTCTCATCCCCCAAAATAATTTTGGATATTATGATCTATAGTTATCAGCTGATGATAGATGAGTAAGGTTAGGAATACCTGAGAACATATCTAGTCTTAAATTTTGCAAAAAGAAATTGAAGGCACAATTACCCAAGTAGACTACTGTCATAACAATATATATTTGCAAAGGGAGAGCTGTTCATTATCTTGGAAGAACAGGTCTCTAATGGTACCTACTAAAACTTGTGCTAGTAAATATGAGCTGAAAACAGCCCTACCTGTTCCCTGCTGTGACTATGGCCTGCCTCTGTATACAAGAACAACCTCAAGGTACTTGTTCAGTCTGTTCCTATTTCTGTTTTAAAAGTCAGAACCAGGGAGAGGGATCAGAAAGGGAGGGAGGAACACAAGGGCCTATGGTGACAGTGCAGGGTGAATTGGTGGTGGGAATTTTACAGGGCTACACCAGAGAGGAGAAAGCACACATTGTACAAAAATGAACAATGATGGAAATACATATATAAATAAAGTATATTTAAAAAATTGAATTCGGACCCAGTTCAAGTGGTCCTACCATAATGACATCGTTTCTTTACAATTTTTGTATTTCTTATGGCTTTAAAATGCTCTGTTGTATTTACTATGACCGTGCTCTTCGCCTTCAAGAAATTTTTGTCCTGTTAAAAAAAAATCTTACCAGTATGAACATAAATAAATGTAATGATATTTCCCTTCTGCAGTGGTTAGTTTTTTCTTGTTGAATAACATGATGTTGATGGTTAACTGTTGTACGAGCTTTCATCATAAAAATAAATCATTGAGATTGTTTTTAAAAGATTGAAATCATTTGGCAGTATCTCTGATTTCAAAATGCACGGTTGATTGCCAGTGAGACACTTAAATATTTTAATATTAAATAATTACTTTTAATACTAAATATTTTAATGTTTCTAAATGCCCATGTATTTTGATATTTTATCACTTCTGAGATAGGCATAAAATCAAGTAAAAATAAAGATATGGAAGTCTCAGACAGAATTCATAATTACTAATAAAGAAATAATAACATCAAACAATCACCAGTGAGGGAATTGATATGGAAATAGACTGTGTAGCCATAATTAATCAGATAATTGCTCAGCCTTTACAAAATGTTTTGTTTCAAATATTGCTATTAATCTGAAAAGAGATAACAAATCCAATTTTTGTACTAATTCCAAAACACAACAGTACCCATTAGCAACTTTATTTCTTAGTGCTAGTAAAATAAGTATATGTTGTTCAGACTTAACACTGAACAAATTAAAGCAGCTTTGTATAATGAAAACTGTTGCATATGTGTGTATGCACATATACACACATACATATGTGCATGCCTGCATGCTTACATACAGATGAGCATGCATATCTCCTAGGAGAATAGCTATGAGGTAAATGTGACACTTATTTCACAATGCTTTGCTAGGGCAATATGCTTTTGTGAAGAAATGTAGGTGTTTATAATTCCTATGTATATGTGAGTTTGAAATAATAATTTTCTGTCTATATTTAATTTTCCAGCTCCACTGAGAAAGTAAATTTGTCTAGTCAAATTAACACATTTAGAATTATCTTCTTTCCATTTAAGCAATATATTGAGATTATGATCCTGAAGTTTAGATGTGTTCCCCCTACTACAGCGAAGGTGGCGTGGGAACAACATCAAGCTTGCCTGTCTTGGGTGCTGCTGGTTCTCTCGTGGACTCAAGTACTTCCTGGTACACAGCAGGCACTCAGTGAATATCTGGTGCATGAGTAAATGAATTTTTCCAAACTCGCAGCTTGAAATATATTAAGTCTAACATTTAAAAAAAAAAAGCACGTATCTTTCTGACATGATCTTTATAAACTTTTATTAAAGAACTAAATATACGTATAATGTCCTCTTTATTAATAATAGCTACAAGCTGTGCATGCCTATTTGTGTATATATAATTTCAAATAGATACATTAACAGAAAATGCAAAAAATAGATGTCGATCACAGCTGCAAAATACATTTGAACTGTAAACATGGAATAACAGTTAAGGTGATCTCTAGCCCTCTTTTTATTAGTAACAATATGAGTTATTTTATCATCATTGCATGTTTTTGTTTTCTTTTATATTTTAACTTAGAATTTGTATAAAAGTCTGAGTGAAGTGAAGTCTGAAGTGGAAATGGTGATAAAAACCGGACGTCAGATTGTGCAGAAGAAACAGACGGAAAACCCCAAGGAGCTTGATGAAAGAGTAACAGCTTTGAAATTGCATTATAATGAGCTAGGAGCAAAGGTGTGTATGTCCTGAAATCACAAGCAGCCACCCCTCCCTATTTTCCTAATAAATTATGAAGCAAAAGACAATAATTACATGCATTGAATGTCTTAGAAAGTCTGAACCATTTTTGATATGTGGATGGATGGACGGATGGAGATAGATATAGAGGATGCATGGATGGATGGATGGATGGATGGATGGATGGATGGATGGATGGATGTGTGGATTCACAGATAGAAAGACAGATAGGCAAACAGGCAGATACTGGAGGTAGAGATAGATTCCCATGTGCAATGCTTATAAAGAACAATAACTAATCACTGCTGATCTTCCTTCCAGCCTAAATTAAACTCAGGGAGATTTTATGGGTCCACCAGATAATTCTAAGAGGGTTTCTTTTTTTCTAAACTCGCCTTCTTTCCATTGTAAACATTTGCTTATGGTGATTTGAAGGCTGATGAATTTTATAAAGAAATATATGCACTTATATTTGGGTACTGTGGTGTTCACACATTTTTCATTGGCTACATTAGGTGTAATAGAATTAACACAGTCCCCAGAAATTTCCCCATAATGGCAAGCCTTGCATAATTCACCACATTGGCCTTATCATATAGCCTGTTATGTCCTCTGTGATTATTTTCATGTTTTTCCTGATCAGAATTTGATGAACAATTCCATCTCACTGTTAAAGATGCTTGCACCCATCCTTTTTGCAAAACTGAAATGCCCAAGATAGTTACCATACTTCCCTCAAATTAAATAGTCTATATAGATTTAGAACTCTGTTCATTCAAAATAATGATAGTAATAAGAAAAAGTATCTATAAAAACATAGATTGTCCATGTCAAGGACTAAATCATCTTTTTCTATGCCATTATTTTATGTTACTCCAAACTTTCCAAGAGTTTGTGGTGTTCAACTAAGATTTAAAGTATTATCTTAGTAACTATTTCTTCAAAAAGTTGTGGTAGCTTTATGTATTATGCAGTATCTGAGAGATACTGTTAATTAAAACCAACATTTCCCCTTAAACTTATGCACATGGCCTATTATTGATGTTTATGACAACTTATTAATAAATTGAGTACTTTTAAATGAGGAGCTATTTTGAAATATCTTTCAGATGCTTAGGGTAGAAGTACAAATGAGCAATAAGTAAACTTTTGGCCTAAAGACCAAAGCAGAAAAATTAAAAATGAGTGCATTTTAATTTCATTCTGACTGAAAGAGCTTTATTAAGATTAGTGGAGAGAAAATAATGTATTTTTATAGCTTAGATTCTTGACTTAATTGAATATGACAACATAAAATGAGAAAATGTCTTTTAATCTTAGACAAATATAAATGCTTGTTCATATTTGAGAAATAATCATGTAGGGGCAGATTTCTAAAATATTGCCCTGAAAGTAACTGGAGGTTTGTTCTTTGAAGCTACTAATTGCAAATTGCTTATCATTGAGAGAAAGTGAGTTTTAGATCAAATAAAATGTGGAAATAGCCATTACTGTTAGTTGTGATTCTACATTTTCATATTTTAAGAACCTAATTTATATTTCACAGATTCTGAGTGAGAGGTTGATGTCATCTTATAACAAAAGCTTCTCCTCCTTTGCTCAAAAAGTGAGGAACACTGATACCCAATTAGTATTGAAGTATGATGTAATCTTGAAATGAAATGCATTTTACCTGCTTGTTTAGTCCACCAAGCTGCTTTTGGATTAAAAGAACTAGGTACCCATCTAGAGAAGTGTCTTTTTGATAAAGACCACCACAGAAAGGAACCTGTATGAGTATTTGATATTTCATTCCAGTATTTGTTGACTCTCACAGATGCTAAGATTTGGAAAAATTAATGATAAAGGGAATATATATAAATACTGGCCTATAAAATGCTGTAAATCATGTCTTCCTTCTCTAAGAAACAATCGTCCAGATTAAATTCTTCCAAATGGTTTCGTTTCATAAAATCAAAGGAGGCAAAGGATATCTTAATACGTTATCTTTTTATATAAATAGATAAGCCCTTATGTTTTCATCATCTTCAGCATTGACTTGGTTATACATGTCTTACTTCAATGTGTGGTATTTGTTTGTATTGGTCAGTTCATTCTGCCATAACAAATAACCACAGTTGTTTAATTAACAGAAACACATTTCTCACAGTTCTTGATGTTGAGCTGTCCAACATTAATATGGAGGCCAGCTGGTTCCTAGTGAGTAACCTCTTCCTGGTTTGCAGATTAGCCGTTTTCCTTACTGTGTTCCCACATGAGAGAGGGAACTATTGGGGATGAGGGCGGGGGGAGGGGAGGGAGATCTTTCTCAAAAGGACCACAATCCTATGAGATTAAGCTGCTAACCTTAGGACTTCATTTAAACTAAATTACTTCCTAAGGACCCTGTATCCAGATATAGTCACATTGGTCATTTGGGCCTAAAAGTCTTCATTTGGAGGACATAATACAATCCATGACACTTTTTACAGAGCTTGATTTTATTGGTTTGCTTAATATTACCAATTTAGCCTAATTAGCCAATGAGTAAAAATTAAAGAATTTCTTCTATCTAAAGTGATTTAATTTTGTTGAGAGATAATACATCCAGCACCCTAGATGTAATAATACCTTTAATTCCTTCTGTGACTTCTCTTTGCTTTGATTTTTCTGGAAATTTATGTAATAAAGAATATTCATATCCGCCTCCAATTACATTTCTAGTGTTCACACGCAATGACTGCTGAAACATTCTGCTGCAGGTGGCACTCTTTTAAATGAATCCCTTCACACGCCCAAAATGTGTAACTCAATTTTCCTAAAGATGGCAGTGTCTCCTATTTTATTAAAACCTATTCAGCTAGATACAAACAAAATAGAGTAAATAAAAGTCAATAGTGCATTAGCTCTGAGAAGACAGAATTTCTTTGAAATATTGAATCTAGTATTTTTTTTCTAATGACCGTGTAGAAAAAAAAAAACTCTAAATAGAAACACGGCAGAAGGTATATTTTTTTTTCTCACGCATACAGATACAGTCCTTGTAGTCAAAAGGACAGATGCTTTTACTTCCGTGAAGGGAAAATCTATTAAAAAAACTACAAAAATGGAATCTGCAGGCTCAGCATATAATCATTTTTCTAAGTTTATACACACCTCTGGTAAAGGAACTAATTTATAGTTTTGTTGAAATTTGTTTGGAATTTGCATCAGTTTTGAGTGTTTAATTTGGATATAGCTTGTTTAATTCTTTAAGCATATCTTCACCTTTGGCATTTTTCCATGCTTATGGCTGGATTTTGATTTTGATTTTGATTGTTGTATACATATTTATGTATTTGCACTACATATAGATGTATATATGTAGAATAGAGTATATAAAGGATTGTGAACTGACTTAACCATCTCTGGCAGATTATTGAAGGTGTTCTCAGAAAGGACATATCTGTAGTTTACTTTATAATTCTTTATACTTAAAAATTTGACTTTAAATTGTTTTATTTATATTATGAAATATGTATATAATTCATGTATGTTTTTATTACTGCTTTCTGTTATGCCCAAAGCATGCTGCACAAATATGCAGTGTATCTGTGCCTTTATAAATTTCCATTTTAACCTATTCCCTTATAGTTGGGACTAATCTGTTGACTTTTCAGTTGACTTCACAACAGAAACCAAATCATTTTGAGGTATTCTGGATCTGTGAAAGAGTAAAATAAATATAAATACAGCTTTTATTTGAAGAGTAATTTTTTTAATTCTGTTCTTTTTTTATGTTGAGGTAACTTTGGTTTACAGCACTGTATATGATTTAGAGGTATAGAAACACACCTCAGACATGTTACCACATTACAGCCCCACCAAGGCACCCATAATCCTCTGCCAGGCTCCATTTGGCCCTCTCTACACTGTGCTCCCCACCTGCAATCCTACTCCTCTGGTGGCCTCAGTTCTGCAGTCAGATTTCAAGGGTTTGTTAATGGTTTGGTTTTAGTTGACCCTTTGCTTTTTTTCCTCTGTATTCCACGTATAAGTGAAACCATCTGTTATTTGTCTTTCTCCTTCTGACTTAATTCACTTAGCATAATCCCCTTCAGTTCCATCCATGTTGTCACAAATGGCAAGAGTTCATCTTTGTAATTTGTTGTAGCCGAGTAGTATTCCACCATGGACATTTACCACATCTTCCTAGTCCACTCCTCTGCCTGCTCTATACATTCAGGCAAAACTTTTATTGAACCATCCCTGAAGCAGTGTAATGGGAATTAAGGACCAGAATGCTGTATGACTCTTTCCCCTCACAATAGCTTTCTTTGGTGGGCAGCATAATACCATCTGATAGCTGCTGAAACAGAAGAAAATAAAGTGTCCTCCCCAAGATCATAGTTAAATTGTGAGACTGCTGGTATCAAGAGCCTATCAAGTTTGCATTCCATTTTACTTCATCTTCCGGTCAAGTGCACTTTGCTGCATCTACTGCTCTGATTCCCAGCCTTTATGACAGAGTATTTAAAGTCACATAATAATAAACATAATAAGAACAAAGTTGTAAGAGTTTAAATTCTTTATGTAATCTCTACCAGTTATATTTATGTGTGCCATGTTTAATCGTTTGAAATTTTTTATTCAATCCTTCATTGAATGCAAAACCTACTCACTAAAAACCTTTTTTTTAAGGAACTGTGATGAGCACAGTGGAGTAATCTAAACAGGCAAGCATGAAACTTGCCTTTGAGGAACTGCAGGTTATCTCACTTTTGTTAATAATTTGAGTACTGCTTAGGAGGAGATCTGGGCTTTTTATTAAGCCAGCCAACCTACAAACTTTCAGAAGATAGGCACATCTGGAAAGGTGGGAGAAAAACACTAATCTGTTCATTTTCTGTCTGAGACCATGAAAGAATTTGGTTTTGAGGGTCTTGGTTTTAAACTTGTTTTAAGTTGAGAATGGGGACACTTGATCAAGTCATGATTTTCTTTTGCAATGTTAGTGAATTTTGTGGCTCCCATGTGATGACAAAAGCATGTTCAAGGAACAAATGACCTTTTCTCTGTGTTGTTTTCATGCAAAAGTAAGACACGCTAAAGAGTGACAATAACATTGATAATTCTGAGTAGTATGCAAATACTTTTGCCTGTTGTGAGAAACAGTATGTTTTTTTTCTCTGTTTTGATTTCCTGCCAATATAAGCAAGCCTCATTTAGTATAGAGAGAATTGTGAACCTTTTGTCCATCTCTCTGACAAATGTCTGAAGGTTTTCTCAGAGAAATATGTCATATCCTTAGTTGGACTTGTATCATTCTGTTTGTTAAAATTTTGGCCATAAATTGTTTTATCCATATTTGAGAAAAAATTATAGCTTTCCTTTCTACCAGATATAGAACACTATCTTGGAGAAGGGATCTCATCTGCCCTAGGCAGGATTTACTGACTGCTAATATTCAGAATATATGATTTTTCTAAAATATGTTTTTAAAAAATAAGAAAAGGGTTATTTTAAAATGACAAAAACATGAAGGTTCCAATTAAATGGCTATAACTTAACCTGAATGGGAAAAAGTAAACCCAATTACATTTTATTATCATTCTTTTCAGGTAACAGAAAGAAAGCAACAGTTGGAGAAATGCTTGAAATTGTCCCGAAAGATGCGAAAGGAAATGAATGCCTTGACAGAATGGCTGGCAGCTACAGATATGGAATTGACAAAGAGATCGGCAGTTGAAGGAATGCCTAGTGATTTGGAGTCTGAAGTTGCCTGGGGAAAGGTAAAACTTATGTTGCTGAAGGTTATTTTTAATATACATGAAAAACACAGTAATATGATTTATAAGAATGATTAATGCAACAATAATGGAATTATAAATGTTACCTTGCTTCATTTTCCCTTTCCTCAAAAACTCATTGATTGTTCAACTCTGTATATTTCAGAACCACATTAAGATTCTCCCTAAAGCTCATTTAGGATTAGATAGGATATGAATAAGTCTTTAAGAAATGTAGACAACGTTCATTAGAAGGTTAATGTAGAGATGAGATTCTGTGTCCCCAGACTTATTTAATACCAGACTGCCCACATGGACCCCACAACCATGAGCAGTGACACTGAGACTGCAGACAGGCTGGGTAGGACTTGAAAGATAAGTGAATTGCTAGTATCACACAAACACAGAATCTATTTTTTAAAAAAAATATTTATTTATTCATGCATACAAGCTGGGGTGTAGGCCAGATATGTGGAGGGGGTGAGAGGATTCACCAGAGACAGAGTGGGGAGCAGAAAAGGCAGATCAACTGAAATACACTGCTGAGGGGAGTAGCAGGCGAGGCAGGAGAGGTCTGCCGCGCCGTGCAGTAAACTCCTTGGCCGGCTATGGAACTCATGCTGCAGTGGCTGGTGATAGCTTCATCATGCTGCACTTAACCCCTTGCGCCACCAGGGAGGCCCCACAAACACAAAATCTTTTTTTTTTTTATTTTTATTTTTTTTTATTTTTATTTTTTTTTAATATAATATTTATTTTTGTTATTCGTTTCTTTTACATTATTATGTATTCCCCATAAGTTACCACCACCTGTTCACCCGTGGAGCCATCACCATAGTCCTCCGTGCTCCCCTCTTCCCCCCCCTTTGAGCCCTCCCCCTCCCCTCCCTCCCTGCTGACTGTTGTTTTCTTATTTGACACAAAATCTTAAGGGATCTGTGTGGCCACTGTCATTTCTGTCACCAAAGGGCACAGGGTTTCTTTTCATCCTCTGCTGGTAAATTCTTGCCGTTTCACTGTCAGCCAGTCAAGCACATACTGCTAAGGTCAAGACACTCATAACTTCATTTTTTTTCCAGTTGATTACATTCTAGATTACTTGAAAGTGAGTTGATATAAAGGAAATAGTTGATAATAATAGTCTGTGTTCACCTTAAACTTTGCCAAGTCACTGAGACATTTACAAAAATTAAAGCACCTACTATCCACTTTATTTTTTTTGAAAACTAGCAAACACTTGCCTGTGTTAACTAGTTGTTTAAGAGTTCTGTGCCTTATATTTCATTTAACACGACTAGCTGAATTATCCAAAGTTGGACATTTGTTTTCATTATATAAAAACATAGGATCATACAAGATGACCAAGACCAAAAGCTGATTTTCTTCATGTAGCATCTGAGGACAAGCGGTTAAAATATTGTCAAATAATTTTTTTTCAAAAATAGTGAGGGAATTTCTTTTCCTTCCCATTCAGAACAAATCTAGTGTTAGAGATACGATACTAAATTGGATTTTTTTGTTCAATATGATATATGCTTTGAGATTTGTATAATAGTGAGTGTACAGAGGGTACAGGTTAAAAGTGACACTGGCCTTTTTTTCCCCTTATCACCCCAAAAACTGCATTTCTATGTCTTATTTAATTTCAATGAATGTCAGCGATATTGTTAGGTGTGAGCTAGGCTATTGTAAGAAATAAGCCAAAAGTACCATGGCTCAAAGAAGATAGTTTTATATCTGTCTTTTATAGTGTAGGTAGTTCTGGTAGAGGAGACGGAGTTCCTTCATGAAATTCTTCCAAGTCTTACATTTGTTATTTTATATATATATGTATGTATATATATATATATATATATATATATATATATATATATATATATATAGTTATTTATATCTTTTTTATATTTTGTATTCCCAAGTCTTACATTTGTTTCATTCTTTTGTTCTGCATCCCTATGGGTGTTTGTATTCCCATGGTAAGATTTTCTCACTACTACCAGACTGTCATTCCAACCTATGAAGTTAGAGAAAACAAATTGGAGAACTTGCCAGAACTTAGTCATGTGATCTATCCTAGCTAGCCTTCAGAGAGGGGGATAAAATATTATCTCTCACTGGGTGTCTGATGTGTCCTACTAAAAGCATGAATAAGGTCTCCCTGCTGGTGCAGCGTTTGAGCGCTGCGCTGTGGAGCTGTCGGCAGCGCGCGATGTGAGTTCGACACCCGGCCAGGGAGAATCCCATATGGTGCGGCAGACCTCTCCTGCCTCGCCCGCTGCTCCCCTCAGCAGTGTATTTCTGATCTGCCTGTTCTGCTCCCCACTCTGTCTCTGGTGAACCCTCTCGCTGCCCCATGCCTCTGGCCTGTACCCCAGCTTGTATGCATAAATAAATAAATCTTTTAAAAAAATAAATAAAATTTAAAAAAAGTGTGAATAGATCTTGTACTAGAGTGACGAAAAAGGGAGAGATCAGTTTTGACCAGAGCAACATCAACCTTGCCTTTTATGCCTTTAGCTAGATGGAGGAAAGGCCTGCGTGATATGTCTCTCTGCATACAAACACCCACCACCTAATGATGGTCTTTCATACCACACAGAAACAAGGAATCCCCGGAAATATTTAGAATCTATTAAAGTGTGATATACAGTAAAGATGGGTGGGGCAAGTCTTTCATGTCGAGAATTTATGAAAATGATCTAGGCCCCATTCCCAGCCAGCCTTCCCTTGACACCGTGAACAATATATATAATTGGCCATATCTGATTTAATGGTGTATTAGTTTACTAGGTCTGCTGTAAAAAGTACTGCATACTTAGTGGCTTTAGCAAAGGAAATTTATTTTTTTCAGAATTCTGGAGGCTAGAAGTCTAACATCAAAATTTTGGCAGCATTAGTTTTGCCGAACACCTTTCTGCTTAGCCTGCAAAATAGCTGGCTTCTTTGTTTTCATGTGATTGTCTACATTTCTATATACAAATTTTTATTTTCTTCTCATAAGGACACTGGTCATGTTGGAGTAGGAACCCATTCTAATGACCTTATTTTAACTTAATTACCTCTGTAAATGTCCTAACTCCAAATATGCCACATTCTGTGGTACTAGGGTTAGGACTTCATTATATGACCCTTGAGGGTACACAATTCAGCCCATAAAGTGTGGTAGCTCTATAAGGATAATGCAGAATGTTATCACGAAGGTGTACACGGGGGTGGAGCTAGACCTGAAGGGAATCTGAGAACTTTTGATTACAATTTACAAGTGGCTTTTGTGAAACTTTACAAGTATTCCATATATGAACTCTGAATTCCAGACTTTCCATAAGTTTACTGAATAAGTCACCTAAGGAAATATTATATATATAATGAATTTGTATTTATCATCTGAGTGGTCTGGAGATACGTCAGCTTGAGTCGGTCTCAAGTTTTACCATTAAAACCTAGGAGCAAAAATACTTTGAAATTCAATAGGAAAAATGTTTAGAAAACTGGTATTATTTTTATTTATATGATAATTTATAGCTCTTTATGGATCTTTTAAAATACTAAGCTGCTAATGATACACTTTAAGACCCCTTAGTCGTCAATGGTAAAATACATAGTTGCATCTAAATTATACAATTTTAAAATAAACTCCATAGTTGCATCTAAATTATACAATTTTAAAATAAACTCATTGGGAAGGAGCCGATGCATTTTCAAAAAAATCATAATGATACTCCAAAAAAGTGTGACCTACAGATCTGAAGCAATCACACATAGAATAATGATTCTAATTTTCCAAAACTTGAAAAAAATCAAACCCTCATATAGGAAACCACATGATTCCTGAGTGCATTCTCATTTCACATGCTTTTCTTGGTAAATGAAGACCTTTCCTCAAATTGATAATCTCATTGGGTATTTCAAAGGATAAATGTCAGATATATTTCAGCATAAATTGAGTATTCATTTAAATGCAGTACATTCACTGTATTTGTCAATCATTCCAAATATTTTTGACTTGGAGAAAATTTGAATATATAGAGTCAATTTATTTTTAAACTGTGTCATTTATTTCTATTGAATTTCTCTCAGTTTTGTTGATCTAAGAACATTATATTTATATATGAAAATATTTGAATGTCTAGGTAAAAATTTTATTTTTACCCATGTAATTCAGCTACTAATGAAGTCTTTATTTGACATTTAGTTAATCCAAACTGATTATACTTTCAAACGTATTGACTACTGTAAAATCCTTTGCCTTTTATTATTGCTAGATTCTAATTATGCTTATTTCCCATATATCTCTAATTCCAGAAAAAAAACATGTAATTAGGGCAACTTAAAGAGATACACATGATTCAACTGGTGAAACATAAATTAATTAGAAAACTAGGAAAAAAGACAATTATAGTAGGGAAATAATATAAACTTCGCACAGGAATAGACCCACAGTATCCTGTCAATGGTGGAATAGGCAGGGAAGAATAAAGCCACAATACTTCGCACCAACCTTCCTGTCAGGCAAAATCAAGAAGTAAACATAATTGTTACTGTGGTAAGATCATTTAACATGAGACAGTTAACACATTTTAAGTGTTCAATGAGGTATTGTTAACTCTAAGTATAACATTGTATAGCAGATCTCTAGAAGTTGTTCATTGCATAAATGAAACAAATGCATAAATAAAATTGAAGTTCATGAATCTATGAGATTCAAGATCTCCACATTATCCAAATTATCATTAAAATATTTTTAAAGATTTTTTTCATATGTGCATACAAGAACTAGGGTGTAGGCCAGAGGTGTGGCGGGGGTGAGAGGATTCACCAGAGACAGAGTGGGGAGAAGGACAGGCAGATTGACTGCTGAGGGGAGCTGCGAGCAAGGCAGGAGAGTCACTGCTCCATGTGGGAAGCTCCCTGGCCAGGGATCAGGGATCAAACTCATCCTGCAGTGGCTGCCAATAACTTGATAGCACTGACTTTAACCCCTGCGACCAGAGACCCATTAAAATATTTCTCATCTATTGATTGTCTGAGAACCTTTTCTAGAATTTAGATACAGAAGGAAAAAAGCAGAGGGTCATAAATGATTCAGTACCCTTATTAATATTCTTAAAATAAACACAATAAAATCTTGTTGGTATTTTCCTATCATGCAGTAACACTATCAAGGTTCTGACCCTGAGTTTTGCTGTTGTCTTCATGACGGGTTGTCAGTACTTTGGCACCACAAGGTCTTTTTGATCCTGTGGGTGAGTTATAAAAGTGGACTTTCCACACACATCTCTCATCTCAGCTTTCCTTCTGCTCAAAATTCTATAATCACATGTTCATAGTCATACATAGCTCACAGCACACAGCTTTTCCAAAGGTACTGAGGGGTGCATCACACAATTCCAGATGCTTAAAGACAACTTCTACTTGGAGAAGACTATAAGCTTGTGAATCTCTTAGGTATCCAAGGTCAGACTTTTAGTAATCCCACCAGACAAAGAATGGGAGAACTTCCGGTGATAGCTAGAGTAGTGGCAAGTTCGTTAGCTGGAGGGACAGTCAGAGGCAAGAAAACTGTCCTGTCAGCTCCTTCCTATGACCATGCTTCCAGATTGCAGTTAGAGGGGAAAACATGCATAAATTTAAAAAGTGACCACCCTTTTTTAGAAAGTAAAATAAAAAAAAGTAAACATCAGGAAGCAGATATTCTAGAATAACAGTAATAAGATAAAAGTTTAAGAGTGATAATTGAAGATTGAAACCATTAAAGTTAATTTGAAATTCTTCTAGCCCAGTAGACTTTTCACTGTAGCTTTCAATTCAGAGAATCGAAGTCTATCGTCATGGCGATAACAAGGGCAAAGTTATTGTTAAGAGTTTGAAAGCATGGAGCGCTCCCAACTGTGTGGACTGTACAGTAGAGATGCCATCTGTGTGCCATAACTGTGACATATGTCATCACATACATGATCAGACCTTTCTCCCCTTCTTACCAGACAAATCTGTTAATGGATTTTCCCAGGTTGAGATCAGAAACACTGATGTCTACAGAGACAGGAGACAGTGACAACAGAAGGAGATGATAGGGTCAACTAGGGGGTGTTACCAGCACCTGGGGAGTTTGCATTTCATGCTGCACAAGACACCTGAGCTGTCGTAATAACCCATACTCTCTTGGTCTCCACGTGAGCATTAACGACTGCACTTGCCAAGAGGACCGGGAGAATGCCTGTTTATTTTCCACTGGTATTTCCCATGCGTATGACATGGAAGCTGACGCATGGTAAACATGTGTGCTATAAAATAAATTTCAGTTTAAGAGACAATTGAAAGCATAATGATAAAACATTTCTTGCGAGAAGGGTATAATGCCAATGTAGTTTTTAAATTATGGTACATTTTGGGACAAAAGGAATCATGACCATTCATTTGTTCAAATACTCCCATTTTATAGATGAGAAAACAGATGGTGTAACTAGAATCCATAACTAGAATCCAGTACTTTTCTCTGATTTCAATGGCTTTTTTTCCCCTACTATAACACATTATTAGAAATCTAATTTTCTAGATATTTTAAGGTAGTCTAACTCTAAAGTAACAAAAAAAGTATTCACCATCCACAGTGAGAATAAAACACACATTGGCTAAATTTAAAGTGTAGAAAATTTCATTGCGCATTGAGCTAGCAAACTGAACCTATTATAGCCTCTGTGCCTTTATAGCCTATTATAGCCTGACTGTTAATAGTGTGATTTTAGATTTTAAGTGTCATTTGTGAATTATTTAATATCACTCTGATTAATTGGATATAAATAAATAATTTCTGAGTTTCTCATTACTGACCAAAATTGTTTAGCATATGAATTGAGCACAGAAATATAACTGTAGGTAAGTAAATATTTTAGTATTTAAGTGGAACTTTATATCCTGATGGTCATTGTATTTGGAAAATATAAGCATCAGCAAAATATCATCTCTATGATTTTCTGATTTATCCACGCACATATTTCATTTATCCCTAATTTAATTCCTGTAGTCAAAAATTCAAAGGTAGTTATATAATTCATTTCCACTAAAGCTCTTTAATATCTGTCATGTTATGTAAAAATTAAAATAGTCAAAATAAATAATTGTTGGTCCTATAGTACTTTAAATCTGTCAGTACTCTGATAGATTCATATCTAGTTGATATCTACCATTTTCCATATATTGATCATTAGATGTTGTTAACCATAGTCTTGGGATACCAAGAGTGGCCTGAGAGAATCACACACAGTCAAATATTGAATTTAATTTAGGGTGTTAAATAATGCAAACTAACTGATGTCTAAGTAGTTACTTATAAAGCAAGTAATTTTCACATTGAGTTCAGGGATACATTTTTGTAATGTTCAACATTAGGGAGAAGCGTGCTAACAATGCAGAGTTTTCTCAATTATCCTTCTGCTGTCACTTCAGTCCTAAAATTTAATGACAGTCACCCAATAAAATCTCATGATAGAATGTGTCATTTTGTTTGGCCAGTGGTTCGTAGCATTCGCTGCACATTGAAATCACCTGGGGAACTTTAAAAGTCTGGGGCCCACCCCAAGAGTTTCTGATTTAATTGGTCTGAGCGTGAACAGTGTCACTAGTATTCATCCAAGTTTGGGAATCGCTAGATAATGCAGTGCAAGCAGTCTTTTGGAAATTTACATTCAGTTCAGTCAACCATGTCCTGGATTTTTTTAAACAATCACCTTTTACAATTTAAAAAGATCTGGCCTCTGGTCCTAGATTATCTGGATAATTGCCTCAACTCATCACTCCTCTTAGCTATAAAAGCATGAGAACTATTACTTATTTCTAAAGTCTGTTATACTATCATTCCCATGAAAAATTACATATCTTTTTTTAAAGAGAGCATAGTAATTTATCTGTGAAGTGAAATAACACTAGCAGATCATTAACTTGGTACAATGAATGCATCAAGCAGCTGTTACTTAGAAAATAGAACATCTGTTAAATGCCATTGGAGTCACTTTTCACTGTCATTATAGTTATAGCTATAATTTCTGTTCTGCACATTCTGCTTTCATGAAATTCTTCAATAGACAATGCATTATTAATAAAAAGTCAATACACATTGCCATAAAATCCACTATTTAGTTTTTTATGTTCCTTTTGAATTTATCATTCTATTATTCCGTCACATTAGCCTAATAATAAAATATGTTCTAAACTTCTCACCAAGACAGACTAATGTAGAGACCTGAAAAAACAATTAATACCATATTTTATCACATTTAAGATGTATGAGATTGTATGATGCACCATTGATTTAATTAAAGTTGTTGTGGATCTAAAGAAGCACCGTCACCTTATTGTAAACATAAATTATAAGTTTCATCTAGATTTTAGACACCTTAAAATGATTAGAGTTGTCATAATGTGGTAATTCATTCATTTTCTCCCCATGAATTTATTTTGCAACTAAAGGTGAAAGAACTCCCTCTCCCATTGCCGATGAGCAGAAATGGTATAATATTTATGCAGACCGACTGAATGCAAAATTTACTTGGGGAGGAGAACCTTTAAAAATATCATCACCCAGATTAGAGGGAACATGCACGAGAGACCAAGAAAAAGCTAAAAATAAACAGTAACTCAGTAGCATCCTGGTCATGGGAGAAGTATCTGCAGAAATGGCGCCATGGTACATATTTGACAAAAATTGGGGCTGAAATAAGAGTCTGTGGGTCAGGAGACACTTAAGGGATTATTTAAAACAAAGTTATCCTAGAATGTAAGCTCCTGTGCAATTCCAGGGAAAGTTTTGGAAGGCATTTGTCCTCTGGGCACGTGAAATGGTTGGGCAAGAATGTCACGGCTATGTGGCCTAGGTTCCTTTGTCCTTGTGAGAAGGTACCTGGGAATGGATTTCTGTGGGACCAGGTAATTACTTTTTGCTGTTTTAGCTTTAAATGAAAGTAAAGAAAATGTTTCCATTACATCACGGTATGATTAACAGAGACCAACAGAATAGGTTTTCCCATCCTTTTTACCCCATCAGTGAAGTGCATTGAGTCCTGGACCTCTCCTGCCATTTAAAATTAGCCTAGGGCCTCCCTGGTGGCGCAACGTGTTAGGCAAAGCACTATGAAGCTATCCAGAGCCACTGCAGCACGGGTTCGATCTCCAGCCAGGGAGATTCCCACATGGCGCAGCAGACCTCTCCTGCCTTGTCCGCTGCTCCCCTCAGCAGTGTACTTCAGTTGATCCACCTGTTCTGCTCCCCGTTCTGTCTCTGGTGAATCCTCTCCCCCCCCCTCTGGCCTACACCCCAGTTCTTGTATGCATAAATAATAAATGAATCTTAAAAAGTAAAAATAAATAAAATTAGCCTAAAAAGACATCAGGAATTAGTCCACATTTCCTGCTTTATTGTTTTCAGTAACTGAATGAGGTATCATTGGGCATTAAATATTTTCTTTTGAAAATTAGCTGGTCAATTTTTATAGATGTTTATTTTTTAAGAGTTTTTTATTTATACATATAAGGACTGGGGTGTAGCCCAGAGGTGTGGGATAGTGAGTGGATTCACCAGAGACACAGTGGGGAGCAGAACAGGCGGTGTGACTGAAGTACACTGCTGAGAGGAGCAGTGGGTGAGACAGGAGAGGTCTGCTGTACCATGCGGGACGCTCCCTGGCCGGGAATCGAACTCAAGTGCTGCAGTGGCTGCGTTTAGCTTGATAGTGGTGAGACTTAACACATTGCTCCTCCAGGAAGGCCCATACAGATGTTTAATGTACAGTGGTTGGTTGTCATCCATGAACTCTGCAACAATTTGCTAAATTCATACCATCTCTGTTCTCTTAAGAGATTAAGAAATTTCCATTGCCTCCAATTGCATTGCAAAGTTGGTGTATACAACAAATTTGTTTATCAGTGCTAAAATGTGATGTCACCTTCCTGAAGGCATTTTAATAGATAATTAGCAAGCTAAATATAAATTATGATCAATTTTGAGAAGGGCTCCTTTTGTGAATAAATCACCTTTAGAATAAAACTGCTAGAATAGAGAAAGTAGGAAATGTCCATTAGCATGTATGTCCATATCATTGAAATACTCATACTCTGATACAGTTTTATAAGGACAAAAACTTTATCATTTCATTCACATTGCCTAAAACACCATCTACCAGGTATAGTTGGAACGGATGTGTACTGTACAAGGAAGTGAAAGGGCTAAAATGTAGCCTATGACACCTCACAAGTGAGAGACTTGTTTTACTCTAAGGAGGCATTCCTCGGTTTTCTGAAAGACATTACATGGAATTACCTACATCTGCTACCATGGTGACACAGCTAGTCATTGCTCAGTAACATTTATGACTGATGAATGAAGGGATTCCTTCTGTGAATTGCTAAACTTGCCCACAAACAGTAGATGATACCTGTGTTGCAGATAACCTTCTGATTATAGCTGATGAGTTCATTTGGCATTAATTTTAGATACATGTATCTGAATTTCAGATATGTGGACATAGAAAAAGTATAAATAAAAGCAGATAGAAAAGAATATCTTAGATTTGAAGGTACTGTTCTTAGGTACAGAAATCATTTTATGCCATCTTTCTACCTCATTTATTCTCTCTCCATGTTTGATGTCAAAGGCTAATTCCAAATGTGTGTGCGTGTGTGTGTGTGTGTGTGTGGAATGGATCAGGACCTGGTGATGTGTAGGATAAACAGCCTCAACTACTTAGATACACTATAAGGATAGACAAGACACCTTGAGAGCACGTAGGAGTCAGCAATGAGATACAGGCTGGCCTCACGGAGACCATCTCTCTCTTCCTCCCTGGGGCCACCTCTGTTACTCTCTCTGCATCTGCTTCCTTTGCCTCTTGGCAGGATGGCTCCCTCTGCTTTCTTAATATTGCTGCTCCCTAGTGACTCTATCTGATTATCATGGCTGAGGCTTGCCATTAGGACATCAGTTCCATTTCCAAATGTGTTGTCACAGTCTCCTGTGTCCTGCAGTTAAACTTCATGAGGGATCTGCTTGGCTCTGGTATACTTCCCAGTTGAGGGGAAGCAGCTGTCCATGCATGAGACCGGCGTGGGGGAGAGTCAGGGAAGTTCAAGATGGTCACATGCTCAGCTGTGATGAGTAACAAGGAAGGGGCTATAGGTAGAGCTGACAAAAGGCATTTGCCCTAGCATCAGTTTTTCCATCAGCTCTACATAATTTCTAATATTGATGGCTTGGTTTCAGGTTTTTTAAGTCACGTCTTAGGTAGCGATGGTGCTATCTTTTTGGGTTTTAATATTATCTCTTAACTTTCATTGACCTCTAACTGAAAGTAACCTTTTTTTTTCAATTTTGAATGTGAGCATCAAACCTAGTGTACCAGCGGTTCCTATTACTTTTCCTCCAGTGGATATGACAGATCATTTTCTGTCACATTCTAGTCATTATGTATATTTCAAAATGCCAGTTATACTTGTCACTACTTTGAAATTACCATAGTTGGCAATCTGTTGATAGATCATCTTAGTTATACATGTTAGGGAAGAAAACATATATTACTATGTCACAAATTTTAAAAAAAGATATTTTGTCTATTGTATGTGAGTATAATTGTTTTCACTTAAAATACAGTGATTTTTATCTTATACTTTTAAAAGCGTTATGTTGAGAAAGTGTCCTTAATATTCACTAGTTGCCAAATAGTTTTTGTGACACCAAAATGCTGAAAATTCTTGCTGTAGGAATACAAGAGTACAATGATTGCTTCATTTTCTGAAAGTGGTTGCTTATCTGTAAATGAGCTTCTAGGTCCTACCTTTAGTCAGTACATTTACAAATTAGGTGAATATAAATATATTTAAATGGACAGTGTATGTTTATTAAATATATAGAGTCATAACTATAAAATGAAGCATGTTTATATATACTCAACAGGAAACTGCAGTGTCTAGGGTATGATTTTTGTCACAGCCATTTCAAAAGCAGTGAATCTTGAGAGTATAATGTATTACTTGAATCTTAAATGCTATCCTTTTCACAGGCTACTCAGAAAGAGATTGAGAAACAGAAGGTTCACCTAAAGAGTGTCACCGACATAGGAGAGTCCTTGAAAGTGGTTTTGGGCAAGAAGGAGACCTTGGTAGAAGATAAACTGAGCCTTCTCAACAGTAACTGGATTGCTGTCACTTCCCGAGCAGAAGAGTGGTTAAACCTTTTGTTGGTAAGAGACACAAATGAAAATTTTTCAGTCCTCTTCATTTTGAGAAAGGAATTACATAAACATCCAGAACAATACGCATGTTTGCAAATTATCATAATTCATATGCTGACTCATAATTCATATGTGTAACTGTATTTTAATGTATTCCATCCATTTGTGCTATGCTCTATATAGAGATTACACTGAAAAAGAATTGGAAATTTTAAACCCTCTTTTAAAAGTTGGTTTTTAAATTGTAAAAAGTAGGACAGATCTTTTAAGACAGTTGTCTGAAATCTCTACCTCCCACAGGAAATCTTTCAAGATATCTAAGCTTGGGGATTAAATTTAAGCATTTTTGCTACTGATGTCTGATTTGTATTGGCCCTAAAATATCTTCTATATTCCTATATTTTAAATATTACATAGGATTTGGGAAAAGTTTTGATCTCAGTTAATTGGAATCATAGGTACTTTTTAATGCTGCCTTGATCTCATAAAGACCAAAAATCATAATTCTCCTACTAATACAATTCTGCTAATTTTTCTGATATCTTTTAAATTAAGGCTTACATATAAAAATTAAGAGTTATAGATTTATCATAAATTGAACACTTATCAAAAAATAATAGTGTCTAACTGATAACATGTCATGGTATATCTATAAAATTAAGGAATACCAGAAGCACATGGAAACATTTGACCAGAATGTGGACCACATCACAAACTGGATCATTCAGGCTGATACACTTTTGGATGAATCTGAGAAAAAGAAACCCCAGCAAAAGGAAGACGTGCTTAAGGTAGCAAATAAAATATTATGAAAAGTAATTTTCAAACTGTACAACAATTATGTCAGTCATCTTTGCCCTAAAATTACCAAGGACTTCTTATTAAGAGTGAAAGAAAGTCTTCCTGTCTTCCTCCATCCCTCCCTCCAACCATCCACCCTCCTTCTTTTCTTCCTCTCTCCTTTCTGTCCTTTCTCCCTCAGGTCCTTCTTTCCCCTCCCTCTTTCATTCTTCCCTTCCCTCTCTACTTTCTAAATTTCAATGAAAGTTAATGATTTTGAAGAGTTTTCTGTAATCTGGATATCTGTCCAGATTCCTGTCAGCTAATTATAGACAATTTATAATCTGATAAAAAGGGGATTCTGGGATTTTTTAGTATTATAATATAAACCTCTGCCCATTTTTATAGTAGTATTACATTCCTTTTGTAAAGATTTATTTATTTATGAATACAAGAGCTGGGATGTAGGCCAGAGGTGTGTAGGGGGGTGAGAGTATTCACCAGAGACAGAGTGGGGAGCAGAACAGGCAGATTGACTGAAATACGCTGCTGAGGGGAGCAGCGAGCAAGACAGGAGAGGTCTGCCGCGCCATGTGGGAAGCTCCCTGGCCGAGGGTCGAACTTGTACTGCAGTGCTGGCGATAGCTTCATAGTTCTGAGACTTAACCCCTTGAGCCACCAGGGAGGCCCCTAGTACTAATACGTTCTTTGTATCTAACACAAAGATTAGTTTCCCAACATCATTCACACCAACTCTCTGAGTAAACAAGTGAAATGGAATCCTCCTACCATTTTGCCTATGCAGGATCCGAGCTTTTGCGATAACTAGTTACAATATCGTGCTTATGGAAAACTGAGTTTTGCATTTTTAACTGTATGCAAACATGGCTTTGTTTTCTCTCTTTCGGTATTGACAGTTATCAGGGCGTCATAAGTCTTCTCTCAGAGGCAGCTTGATTTTACTTAAAAGAATGGTTCCTATAAATGAGTATGAGATGTATAATATGCAAATATATCTTATTGAAGCTATAATATGTCTCAATACAATAGGAAAATTTGAATTTTTACAAATCTCTTTTAATTAATTAGTCCCTACTTTGAAATTTTCAGTAATTTTATGTGAGTAGTGGGTTACTACTTAAAGAACATTGAAAAACGGTAGTTTCTGTCTATATAATTCATTATTTTCCTTTTTTATACAACTGATATTTGCTAGGGATTACATTTTCTTTTCCAAACACTACAAATATATTTCTGGTTATCCCCAAAACATACTCACCTTATTTTGCACCCCCTTCTCTTTTGATGGGTAGTCAATGAATGTCATCTTAGGGTGAAATTCCTTCCAGGCCTTTGGAATAATAGAAACTGAGTTATTTCACTTCTAGCCTCTCTCACCCCCTGACGCAGACAGAACCTTCCTCAATCCTTCTGTGACACAGAATCCTGTGTCTGTTAGAAAATCAATTATTTCCATGACGCCCAATATGATTAAAAAAAGGGTGGGGGGGGAATTCAAGCCAGGAAGGAATGAAAAATTGTTCTTCAGCTACTTTTCCTCTGGAGCACATATTAAAATTGTTCCACGGCCTTGAAATTCAGTAAAAAATATAATATAAAACTAAGTATAAAATATGATTGTTGAAGGCAACATAGATATGCCAGGGAAACATCCCTTGTCCTTAGACCATCCCTTAGTCCACAAACTAATTATTGTAAAAAAACACAGAATCCAACTTAAGGACAATGACCTGTTTTCCTGAGGTCACACACATCCTCACTGTATTCCTATTTTATGGAAGTTGACTCCCCCCCCCTTTATTCCTCTGTATTTTCTCTCCCTCTC
>PVIJ01011161.1:0-56109 GCA_004024925.1 Scalopus aquaticus | reverse complement strand
AGGAAAAGGGCACAAAATGGAATAGAAAAGGACACAAGGGACCATGGAGATGGATCACGGGTGAATTGGTGGTGGGCTACCCAAGGGAAATACAAAATGTAAAAGACATAAATAACAATAAAAATATATATTAAAAAATATATATATACTGACAAATTGGATAACCTAGAATAAATGTATAATAATTTTCTGGAAACACAGAACTGACCACAAAATTGAACTATGAAAATAATTAAAATCTGAGAAGATAATGATTAAGGAGATTTGAACCAGTGACAATAAAAGCCCATAAACAAGGAAAATCCCAAGATCAGATGGTTTCACTGCTTGAATTCCACTAATGAGGATTTTGTCCTTTATATCCCAATAAAGCTGAAAAAAATCTTTTTGTTTCTAAAATTGTATATAATCAGTGTTCAGGTGAGTTTCTTGATAACATTTGTTTCACTTAAACACTTAGTCCTTTAGGTAAGGTATTAAATTATATCAAAATAATATGCTAGGGGGCCTCCCTGGTGGTATAGGGGTTAAAGTCTCAGCACTATCACCTCTGCAGCCTGAGTTAGCTACCTGACCAGGGAGCTAACTCATGTATGGAGCAGCAGACCTCTCCTGTCTTGCTTGCTGCTCCCCTTAGCAATGTATTTCAGTGGATCTGCCTGTCCCATTCCCCAATCTGTGTCTAGTGAATCCTCTCACCAACTCCCCCACACCTCTGGCCTACACCCCAGTTCTTGTATGCAAAAATAAATAACAAATCTTCAAAATAATATGCGAAATGCATTTATTAGCACATAGCATTTAAAAATTGATCGTTTTAATTTCTATCATGAATAAGTGAATGCCTAATAAGAAATCTGTCCTTCATTTTCATCAAAAAAATCATTAATATTAAACACATTATAGACTTCTACAACGTTTTCTGGAAACTCCAGTTTTTTCCCCATACAAGAAAAATCTTTACAATTATTTGCTCACATTAAATAATCGTATGTGTATTTTTTTTTTAACTCTACACTACATTAGGAGAGGGATGTTTACTTTGGGAGCATTTAAAACACCAAAGAAATCAATGAAGTACTTATAAGTAATATAATGTGATAATAATTAGGATTTAAATACTTCACGTAAAAGACACTAATTTAATTGTGAACGCTCATTTTATTCTCATTAAAAACTCTAGGTTGGAGCCTCCCTGGTGGTGCAGCAGTTAAGTGCTGAGCTGTGGAGCCGACAGCAGTGGTGACACAAGTTCGACACCAGGCTGGGGAGATTCCCACATGGCGCGGCAGATCTCTCCTGCCTCGCCCGCTGCTCCCCTCAGCAGTGTATTTCCGTCAATCTGTCTGTTCTGCTCCACACTGTCTCTGGTGAACCCTCTCACCGCCCCACACCTCTGGCCTGTACCCTAGCTTGTAGGCATAACTAAATAAATCTTTAAAAAAAAAAAAAAAACCTTTAGGTTGTCGGTATTGTTATTTCCCCATTTCACCAAAGAGGAAAGTGAAGCAAACAGCGATTAAAGAATCAAATACCCAAACTCAGAGCTAGTAAGTGGTAAAGACAAATGTGAAATACAGCTGAGAGTAGAACCTGTGCTTTTAATTTCTATATTTTGCTGAATATGTGTTACTGTTTCATTAAGTTAGGTTTAGTCTCAAATCGTGGAATAATTATAAAATTAAATATTCTCTTGTAAATTAGATTTTGTTTCTTTCATGGTTTACTGAATAAAAGATATGATATTCCATAATCTGGGAACCGTTTTTTCCAGGTGAAATTCATTCAATAGAAATATGATATACCAAGTGCCCCTATGCTTTTCTGAAAGTGAAAATATTAGTTACTGAGGACACGACCTGGAAGTACTAGATCTTAGAGATTGCTCTGGAAATGTGAGAAAGTCATTACTTGCTGGCTCTCCAGTAATCTATCTTGAATTTGTTAAATTCATTGATGTGTGAGCTGGTTATCAAAGCTTGATAAACAGCTTATAAATCACTTTGAAGCTGGCAAAAATAAATATTAATGAGTCAATTTTCAAGGAATTTAAAGTCAGTTTCTCCTTCTTCTGTCGCCATAAGTCAAAAAGAGAATGTCAGTTGTTTTATTTATAAAAAGAATCAACAATGTATTAGTAATTGATGTTTCTCAAGATAGTCATAGGGCAATTAATTCTATGAAATCAGATTATTTCCTTAAAATGCTAAAGTGTTCTTTGAAAATTCATCAAGGAATTTCATATATACAAGTTTTGTTGTTTTTTTTTTTTAAGCCTATTTGTAAAACATAAGCAGGATAATGATTCTAACTGTTTGAGATACTAAAGGAACCTGCCCCACCAATGTTTACTCAGGGCTGGCCTCAGAGTAGGAACAGGAAAACATCAAGGTTTTCAGTTACCAAGTGCCTCCTGATGTCAAAATTATTTTGACAAAATCATTCCACTTCAATGCTACACCCTTCTTCGCCCAGACAAAACAGAGTCAAAGAATCTACATAGTTTTTTCAGGCCACAAGACTAACAAGCAGCAAACTCAAGATTTGAAAACATGTCTATCTAATTACAAACCTGTCAAACATCTGTCACTTTATTTTTTTTAAAGATTTATTTATTTTTGCATATAAGCTGGGGTGCAGGCCAGAGGTGTGGGGTGGTGAGAGGATTCACCAGAGACAGAGCAGGGAGCAGAACAGGCAGATCGACCGAAATACACTGCTGAGGGGAGCGCAGGCAAGACAGAAGAGGTCTTCTGTGCCATGTGGCAATCTCCTGGGCAGGGCACCCAACTGAAGCCACATCTGCCGACAGCTCCACAGCGCTGCACTTAACCTGTTGCGCCACCAGGGAGGCCCAAACGTCTGTCATTTTAATCTTTAAGGTAGGAAAAATAATTTTCTACATGATAGATTTTAAGGCTACAAAAAGGACCTCCAGGTGTCCAAAATATGGGAATAAAAAGGATCTTAATCAATTCACTTATCCATTTTAAAAACTCTGGCCCTGAGCAGTAAATGGCATGTTCTAAATGAATCATCAAACCTGCACCTGGTTTCAGATTTCTTGTGCCTTTTTCCCCTTTTGTAGATATTCAATATCATAATATTGACATTCTGTGCCCTAGATATGAGTGCTGCTGCTTCGGCTCTGAAAACGCTTGACACCTTCAAATCCATTTATACTTTAGTTTGAGTTGGATTATTATATCCCTTTCAAATGTTCTGGCACATGTCTGATGTCCATATAGAGATGAGAGAGGGCAAGAAGACCAGGACCATTGTATATGCCCAGAAATTGTTCACTGTATAAGGACACCCAGCTGAACCAGGCAGGGGGTGGGAATTGAAACCCAGCTCACACTCTACCCACCAAGCCATAGCACAGTGTGGCTTCTGCCTAAAGAAGTTTGCTTTAAAAACAAACAAAGGTACCAAATTGGCTCACACATGCCAGCAAAGATCCAGAAAGTTAAGAAGAACAGGGAGGTGGTACTTGGACAAAATGATTTTCAGATCTAATTTCTATCAGAAATAAATTAAAGGACCTTATAAAATTAATGATGAGAATGTTTACTAATTCTGTAAGTAAATATCAGGATGTGGAGAAGAGAACTTAACACTGAGGAGCACAGTTTCATTACAGATGAAAAGATGTATGATAAACATCAGCATCACATACCACTTCAATACATGGAATAGGAAGATTATTACTTAGAAACCTTGTGAATGTTGTTCACAAGAAAATGCCTCTATAGAAGGAGGGAGACTTTTTTTTTTTTACAACTCATATCCTTTGATTTTATAAATTTGCTTCAAAATATCTTTAAGTCTTCTTTAAATAAAACAACATGATGCTGTATATGCCATGTTTTGAAAATTCATCAGACTATCACTTGACAAGTTCTGGAGTCTCTAAACACCTTGAACAATAAGCTACCAATTCATTTAATGGCTATATAACCGCCACTTTCTATTTTAAATATCTTTGAAATACTAACAATAACTACCCATTTTTTTGAATACCAGGCACCATACCCTGTAGTTTGCATACATATTGCCTTTCTTCCCAAAAAATATACTCTAAAAGTTATGTATTGCTATTCCCATTTTATAAACATGAGGAAAGAGAGCTCAAAGAGGATAAGAGGAACAGAGGGTGTCAAAATAAGTGCAGGGAGGTCAAAAGACACAAGCTTCCAGTTACTAGAATAAATCTATCATGGGGACATAATGAAAAGCATGATACTATAGTTAATATACTTCATTGCATATGTGGAAGTTGGTAAGAAACTAGATGTTGGAGAGAGGGTGTGGAGGGACAGAGGAGGAAGAGGAGGAGGAGGGAGAGAGGGAGGGAGGGGGAGGAGGGAGGTAGGTATTAACACTTTTTGCTCCGCTCACGTATTCACGTATTCACGTGTTCATCTAGTCTCTGGTTTTTCACGCCACGGTGGATTTATTTGGAACTATTAGGAGCTATTTCTTTGATCGTACTCAGTCTAGAAGCTTTAATCTCTATGCATTTAAAATTTCATTAAAATATATCTGTGTGTGTTTTATTGAATGCTTATACCATTCATGCGGTGGCACAGAAAATAGCCAGCACAAGAAGTGCTAAGAAACTTGGGAAATAACAGAAGATTGCAGATTCAAATGTAGCTGGTCCTGATTTTAAACCTGAGCCTTTCCTACCCCCTCCCTCTACTATCTCCACCTCCTTAGCCCCTATTTCCTCTGAAAACCAGTATATTTTTCACAAAGTCTAAGAATTATTTTTGCCATTCTTTGCCAGTTTGTTTATTTTGAAGGGGACAGGTTCTGATGGAGAATGAGTGAAACGTGCACATAAGGAGGCATGACAATACCTCAAAATGATATAGTTATGCACATGACTAATAAAATTTAAGAAAAAAATTGAAAAAAAAAAAACACCTGAGCACCCTCTACCTCACTAACGCTTCTACTTTGAGAAAAAAGCAGCATTTCTGATAACCAAAAATTTGTTCAAAAGATTTGTTTATTCAATATTTATTTATTCATAGCAGAACTAGGGTGTAGACCAGAGATGCAGGGTTGAGAGGATTCACCAGAGACAATGAGGATCAGAACAGGCAGATCTACTGAAATAGACTGCTGAGGGGGGCAGCGGGCACACAGGAAAGGTCTGCTGCACCATGTGGGAAGCTCCCTGGCCGGGGATCAAACTCACGCCACAGTGGCTGGTGATAGCTTGATAGCACTAAGACTTTAACCCCTGCACTACCAGGGTGGCCCTGTTAACCAATATTTTGACACAAAATATATCTTGAATTGAGTAATACACCCTAGACATTCTCCAATAATTTGCAAAATACTAACTTGCTCAACTACCAAAATTTCAAAATATGTACCAACCAACACACTTTGTATGTATGGATAACCCTTGACTTCTAAGAAGTCAGACAGGAAAGGTAGGGCGGTTGCTTACCTGCTCCAGTAACTTTTGTCCGCTGAGGTGCGCCTGCATGACAGCATCATTGACAAGCAGGTGAAAGTTCAGGAGCACGTGTTCGATGTCATATGTTCCGTGCATGGCATCTGACAGCTCTTCCAAAGACCGGATGTAGGCGTGCCAGTGCGGATTAAGCTCTGCCATGTGGGCCAAGCAGCCTCTCATGACGTTGAGGCAGTAGCCCGTGCAAGGCTTGCTGAGCGCCAGGCCCTGGCAGTGAGGGCAATACTGCATCCTCAGGAGGGCCCGGCTGCACTCCCTGGAGAAGTGCAGGTGGTCCGTAGTGTTGATGACTTCGATGCCCAGATTCAGGGCCTGCAGGAACGTGCGGCTGGGTAGCAGTGACCTGCCCATCTGGCCCATCACCCTCTTGGGAATATTCCCAAATGGACTGATGTCCCGGCGAGCCGTCCGGATGCATTCTGAGTATTCCAGGGAACTGTCAGTCACACCAGGGTTAATGAGATGATTGTAGACTAGAGGGAAGAGACTATCAAAGAATCGGTTGACAAATTCTTCAGGATTAACATCTGCACCAAATAAATAGAGACCTACGGCAGCGAAGAACTCCTGAACTGAAGCAGCTGCCTCTAAGGCCATGTTCTTATAGGTGTTGCAAAAAAGTATGCTGGTGTAATTTTCTGCTTGTCTGATGAGTGTTTCAAGGGTTTCTGTAACAAAAACAGAAGTAAAGGGTAACAGGCTTAGTATTCATGTTAAAACTATTTGTCCATCTGCTCCATACATTGCATGAGTGTAATTAGTGGCAACTAATCCAAGGGTCTAAATGGGAAGCCAATTCAGCTTTACAAGGACAGTGGCTGGTCAACAGTGGGCATTAATTACACATAACTCACAAGTTACACAGAGACGCATTAAACAGAGTCAAATACTTTTTTAAAGTATGGGACTTAAAAACAAGGTGCATGTATGGTAGTTTCTTAATTTATCCCATAGGCCACAACCCACTAATGATAGGAAGAAAAGTATCACTGAGAAAATAACTTTCACTTATGTGTTCCTTATGATAAAAGATATTATACATTTGATGTAACATATACAACATATATGGTAATTTTTTCATTTATCTTTTACAGAATGAAAGTTAGTAGCTTACATACTGGTTACTAAAAACAGAGGCTAAAATCCTGGACGAAAACCTGAAAACCCTCAGACCTCTTAGCTTGTTCAAATTAAAAAGAAAGGAAAGGAAATTAGTAGTTGAATAATAATTCCATTAAACTACCCCTAAATTTTGATTCTTTGTTAAGCAGTGGAAAAGTTATGCACAGTAGTAGTTGATGAAAATAAATTATTGTGCAATCACCTTCTCCACCATATTCTGTAGTTCTTCAAGGACATTACCATGGGATATTTTCTTACACAAGTAACTGATGCTTCCAAATCAGTTGTCCACATAAAGAACTGAGGATAATTTATTCTCAAATTAATAGGGGGTTTCGTTATCAGCAATTAAAATTGTATTTCAAATTATAGCTTTTGACAGAAGATGACCACCTTGGATATACTGAAATTGCATTTCACAATTAGCCTAAGTTAGGATACTGAATAGTATCAACATATAATTAATTACAAAATATATCAACAATATTATCTCCTATAACCAATTACAGTTGTTCCTAATTAAGTTTTAAAAGAACACAAAATAATCAGTAATCAACCCACTGAACATTTTATTAAAAGACATGAAACAACAGAATACAATGAAATAAGAAGGAACAGAGTTGCTGGGAGAGCTACCAATGATTTGAAACTGTGTCGTCAATATGTGGAGAGTCCTAAAAATGTACAAAAACAAAGATCACTTTCCTGAAGAGCACAAATGGATTCTGATTCTGTTCTGAGACTGATTTGTGTTGTGCTTCAGGCTTTAGTGTGAAATACTGAGGCACATGTTATAGACAGGATGTTTGCTCACTAAGACTCATTTATTGAAACCCATTCTCCCTTGTGATGATGGTGATCAGGTCGTAAGGGTGGATCCCTCATAAATGGGATTAGTTTCCGCATAAAGTAGACCTCAGAGAACTGTGGTCCCATCTGCAGTCTGTGAACCAGCTAGCGGGCTATTAACAGACACTGCATCTGCTAGTTCCTTGATCATGGATCTCCCAGTCTGTAGAAAAGAAATAAATTTCTGTTGTTCATAAACTGCATGGTCTAAGATATTCTGTTATAGGATCTGGAACTAAGAATGCACCTATCCTCTAATCAAAGGCAACAGCTTTTTAAAGGTTGCTGCAGCTCTGACAACAAAGAGAAAGCAGATCCTGGAATAGCATCATTTTCTTCAACACTCTTTCACTATAACTTTGTAGAACTTACTTTGTACTAAATGGAATCCACCGTGTCTCTGACTGCCATGCTGAGATTTATGAAGAGCCAGCTCAATCAACAGCCTGACTCAACTCCCTCTCTTTTCCTCATCCATGACTATGAAGGAACAGCAGTCCAAGTTCTATCCTTATCCACAATTAGGAAAGACACAGGGGAGACCATCTGTAGATTTTAACAAAGGACCCCATACTTCCTCTTTCTACTTGAAGACACCCAGGGAGCAATTCAAAAGTTATAAATAAACGACCTAACCTCATAATGTGTCCCTGCTTTACCACTGAAAACTCCCCCATGCCCTAACGTGGTGGAACAGATTAAGACTGCCCTTGATCCTGGATCTGGGTCAAATGATGCCTATTCTCCAATAAACAAGTTCTTGCTGATATTATAGTTAGATTATTTCTTGGTTAACAAAGTGAATGAGAAGCAAAAATCTGGGCCAAAGTTGAACAAAATGTTATCTAAGTACCTAATCTCCTTGAGTCTTTTCTCTTAAAGTCACCTTTTGCAAGAACCTATCAACCTCATGAAGTGGGGGCTTACTGTATTACAAACTCTAGATTGCTAGGGAAGCAAAATACACATGCTACCTACACATCTCCAGCACCCACTGGAATATAAAAGTATATACTAGAACTCAACAAAAAAGTAAAAAAAAAAAAAAAAACGTGAGAATAGGAAGGAAAGTAATAGCTGAATGCTTAGCTACTGTGACAACTGAGATAGAATTAACACCAGTTTTCTGCAACTGGCCTTACCACAGAGGGGAGAAGGGGGGCATATGGGGAAAGTGCAGATTGTCAGGTCTCTGTACCCGGGATTCTAACTCAGTGGGTCTGGCTTGGTTCGAAACTTTAACCAGTCAGTTTTTCAACCTGCGAAGATTTTGAAACATGGCAATTGATGATGATCTATGAAAGGTCCTCTCTACTACCACAGAGTGGCTCAACAGCCTTTCATCTGACCCCTCAGCTGCAATCTCAGTCACCACAGGCTGCTTTCACAGATCCCCAAGAGTGTGACAAGTAAATGAAATCTTCTGTGGTTGACGTTAGAATAAAACCACTCAGTTTATATATACATTTCAATAACTGGCTCATTTTTCTCAGCAATTTTGGTATGACTATGCATTGCAAGGAAATTTACACATGATTTTATTTATCAATAAATGGTTAAAAAGTAATGCTGCCAAATGATTTTTTCATAGGAAACGATGGCAGGTTCATAGCCACCTGTACATCACAAACCTTACCAGCTCTACATGCCATTTCCTGAAGTGAGTGCTGTAAATGGGCGTGTGACTGATAGCTGACATGATTTTCAGTGCAGCAAAGGCTGAACAAGGCTACCCAGGGCAACACAAATGTTCCATAGGATTTCTGCCAACTTGAAATGATGCTCAAGCACATGATTGTTTAAAGTAAAAAAACAAAATGTTTCACAGTATAAGCTCCATCCCAGTAATCTGTACCTTACAATCAGGAATCTAGGGAATTTATATTTTAAGGTCTAGGACTAAAAGTTTTTGTAAATTAAATTTATTTCATGAAAGCAATATTGAGGAGAATTTATTTATTATTTAGGAACATCTACTCAATTAAAAATAAGTATAATACCTCCAAATTTAAAGGTTGCAGCACACTATTAGCAACCAACTAATTTGATTACTGTTTGACTGCCATTAAAATAAATTCCTGAAACAATCTATAATTTTGATTTTATTTTATTGCAAGACCAGTTTTCAGTGTAGTTTCATTTTAATTTAGTTTTATTCTATTTTAAACAAAAACTGACACAAAATTTAGAGTTTTTAATGAAATTGCTAGACATGTCCCTCACACCATATGCATTATAACTATATATTTAATACCATTTGAATGAGAGATATGTTTTGAAATAGCAACATTTTAATTATTTTCTCCATTTCAAAACATAATGGTTTTAAGTGGGTTTATTTTTGCTTTTTCCATTCTGCTATTAACTCATTTCACTATAAGGATTTATTTCCTTTCACTCTGTATATCTGTATTAAATCTCATATTGACACACTGCAATTAAGTGAATTCCCCAACCATGTTAGGTATGTATTTTTCAAAGTGTGTATTTTTGATCCTAAATACTTGTTAAAGTCAATCAATGAGGAAAACTATAAACAATTGTTCTAATACATCTGATTTTTTAATGCTTAGGGATAAACAAGCATCTTTGAAGTTTTGGTTCTAATGCCTTTCTAAAATTGTAGTATATAAATACATCAGAAACTGAACAGTTTTAAAGCCAGTCTATTGGATGATGCTGTTAACAATTTTTATGAAAAGCTGGAAAAAAGTCAGACATTGAATATACTAAAATTGATTGTGTGTATTTCCTCTAAGTTTGCAGAACTATCATTCTCTTCTTATCACGGTGTTGGTGTTTCCATGCTAAGGAATTAACATGATTTTGGTAAGAATTTAAACTCATCACATTAACAGTCTAATGAACAAAAAAAATTTTGCTATGTATGCAAAAGAATAATTCACATATAAAATCAGTATTTATAAATCTAAGGTAGGTTAGTTGCTAAATAATTCAAAATATCTAACTATTAAAGATAAACTACACATTCTTCTTCATTATTGTTTTAATAATTTTAAAAATAACCTTCACCAAAGATATACAAGTAATAGTTATCTGATGTGCTAAAAGTTGTAGCATATCTTGAAAATACATAACCATTTACTAAAGTTGCTTAAGGAATCTAAAGAGTAGAAAATGTTTTTAGTGGGTTTAGATTGAGAATTTCTTTTTTTTTTAAAGATTTATTTATTTATACATACAAGCTGGGGTACAGACCAGAGGTGTGGGGCAGCGAGAGGGTTCACCACAGACAGAGTGGGGAGCAGAACAGGCAGATCAGAAATACACTGCTGAGGGGAGCAGTGGGTGAGGCAGGAGAGGTCTGCCGCACCATGTGGGATTCTCCCTGGTTGGGTGTCGAACTCGCGTCGCTCGCTGCCGACAGCTCCACAGCGCAGCACTCAACTGCTGCGCCACCAGGGAGCCCCAATTTCTTATTTTTAATTAATTATTTTTTTGCATAGAAGAACTGAGGTGTAAACCAGAGGTGGGGGTGGGGTTTGAGAGGATTCACCAGAAACAGAGTGGGGAGCAGAACAGGTGGATCTACTGAAATACATCGCTGAGGGGAGCAGCGGGCGAGGCAGGAGAGGTCTGCTATGCCATATATGGGTCACCTCACTGGCCAGGATTGAACTCAGACCACAGTGGTAATAGTGCTGAGACTTAACCCCTAGGCCACCAGGGAGAACCCTCCTTGAGAATTTCAAGAATATCTTTTCAGTGATACCGGATCATGTCTCCTAAGGCAGAACAACTTCCAACGTTCCTTGTTATGTCTAAGAGGAGCAGATTAAATAAAGAGCTGCAATCTTACTACTGATTGAATAAAAATAGAATTTCTCCCAGCTTTATGAGAAAATCAATTTAGGTATTATTTCATTAAGTAAAAAGCGAAGTTGGTATGAAAAAAAATTATCTGCATCCGCTTCAATTTTCAACATTAACACTGCGAAAATTTTATAAGAAAACACTTATGACTGGGAACTTTATTTCAACTTTTTCCAGTCCACATACATTTTGGAGCCATTTTATCATACAGACAAATAATTACTGACACTTAAATCAAGGATGTAAATTTAAATAAAATGGGTAGAGATAAAATCAGGTGATAGTGATTTAAAATTGAATTTGAAAAAATGCAAAATCAGAGAAGATTCATATGTTGGTAGCTTTCTGCAATGGGGGAGATTTAATGTTTATAGAGATTTTATAGCTTTCTTGATAAAGATGATTTCAAAAGGTAATGGTCATTAAATAACATTATAATAACCTCCCCAGTGGGCCATTAACAGACATTTTGTGACCCTTTCCATAATTTTTATTATTTCTGATTAGGAAATTTTTAAGATACAAATTTGAAGTATCATTACAACTTAAGAATACAGATATCATCAAATTTACAATAAAATAGAGGAAGAAAGATTAAATCATATCAACTACGGATGATCAGATGATCCTATAATGTGTGTCTGGGTTGAGGAAAAATTTTCAGAGTCAGTTTACATATTTGCACATTACAGTTCTCAAGTCACATATTATAATATGTTGCTGCAACAGATAATTCTTTACTACTCCTACTTCAGCTTATGCCTGAAAATATATATACCTCTGATCTGAAATATAGATAAAGAAATGTTAGATCATTTTAAGAGCACTTTCTCAACCAGTTTTATCATATACAGATTAGAATAAATTGTAATCCTTTATCTTTTTATTTAAAATGACTTTCATTTATTAAAAATTCTTTCAATAATTTTAATAGGTTCACATATAGCAATTCCTTTACTCATCAGAAAACCATTATAGCCACTAGGAAGATTTGCACAGTTAAATAAAGGAAGCAATTGCCTACTTCTTCAGTCTGGAAGTATTTATTCTGGATCTATCACTTCTGATATTTACATATTTCTTCATAGTTTCATAAAGCAAAATGTATAAATTTTCTGGAGTATTAATTTAATGAAATATTTTTAAATGTTATACAGTATGATTTATATTATCATTCTTCAGGTATTAGTCATCTATATGAATAAATCTCTGTCACCAAGAATTAACATATTAGCAGTTAATCTGGCTTCTAGGAGAAGCACTGCACAGAAAAATGCTTTCTCAACTTTTCTTCTCCCTCATTTCCCTCCCCATCAATTTGATTATCATAATGTTTCACATTTGTTTATACTATCATTTTAAGGTCTTTATTTTTTGAAAATCAATATATGATTTTAGCAAGAATTTCAACTCAACTAAGAACTTATATGACAGTTAAAAATCAGCACCAAAGTGTCTTATGAATTATTGTGAGGTGAAAAATTCAAAACAAGTCTTCCAATAAGCTTTACAATAAACTTTACAATAAACTCACAAACACTCTAGGAATATAAAATAGCTTCTTACTGAATTATATAATCATTTCTTTTTATACAGATCTAACAAATCAATATATTTTACTGGTTCTTTTTTCTCTTTTGCTTTTTTTGTGATTAATTTTTTTTATTTTAACACATTGCTTTACTTAAGTAAACAAAAACCTCATATCACACTACCTCATAATCTCTGCTCTTGCTTTCTCTACTTGACATCTCAAGAAAATGAGATGCTCTATCTTTTCAGCTTATATTGGCATATTACACAATATATTTCAAGTCTAGTTCTTCACCCTCTCATTACTACATTCACCCATTCAACCAATAGTTTTGAGCAGCTGTTGTAGACTGTAAAGATAAAGTGGAACACAACCAACAAGTTTCCATCCTTATGGAGCTGAATATTTAGAGGGTAGGAAAGAAAATATAAAAGAAGACAAATAATATGTATGATTTATTACTGTGGTAATTAACTACTCTGGAGGAGAAGACAGGGAGTAGAGGATAGAAAGTATTGGGGAACCGCTTTAAATGTCCTTAGGTCAACTGGTTCATAATTCACTAAAAGACAATCAAAAGTGATTAATGTATTCACCTTAACAAATTTTTGTTTAATTTATCAAATCTATATAGTATGTCTAAGTTATATATATGTTTGGTTATTTAGCAACTTAATAAAAAATGATGGCAAAACAGTTTCAGTAAAGTTGATTTTCTACCAATTGACCATTTTAAATAAGGTGAGAGGAAAATCTCTACATAGGCAATGTTTGAATACAGATATCAATATTAAAAAAGAATAACTCACTAGAAGATGGGTAATTACTAAGTTTAGGGGAACTAGACTACAAGTTTCTGTGCTGCAAAAATGTTCACTAAGTGAAGAAAAGGAAGAAAGTACATGTGAGTGAGGATCAGTGAGACAGAAGAGAAAAAGGTTGGAGAAGTAGACGGGGCAGATCACAACTGTCTCACAGAACATGGTAAAGCTTTGGATTTGGGATGTGGAGTGAGATGCCATAAGCATGGAGAAATATGATCTGATTTGCTAATTAATGGATCACAGTGGGTGCTATACAGAGACTAGATTAATGGGGTAGCAGATAAAGTGAAAGCAGAGATTAGTTTGTAGGCTAGAGCAACAGCATCTGTGGACTGAACTGTGGGGGTTACAGTAGGATTAAGTTGAAAAAAGTGATCACAATGGTCATTTATATTAAATAAAATGCAATGGAAGGAGAGGTAGGTAGGGCAAGGGGATAAAGAATATATCTGAAGCCTGGGCTTCCACAGCTATATTATCCCAGCCATCAGCTGAGAGAGGCTCTACTATGGAGGCACCACTTCTGTGTGCAGTAAGAGATGAGAATTAAAAGTTCTATTTTAAACACACCAGGATGGAAACACCAACTGGAAATCTGAATGGAATTTATCATTCATTTCCTCAGAGAAATAGGTGACACAGATCTGAGAGTGGTCAACATGGAAAGTAAAGTCCTAGATAAAATAATTAAAGGAGAAAAGATGAGGAAGAGTGCAGGAATTTAGGAAGAGAGTAGCCAGCAGGAAGAATGAGAATAAGGAGTCATAAAGTAAAAAGAAAATCAGGAAAGCGGAAAGTGCCAGCCAGTAACCAAGAGAAGAAAATGATTCAAGCAGAAGGAACTAATCCGTCATGTCAAATGCTATTAAGAGGTCAACTGAAATAAGGACTAGCAATTGACAATGGGAACTGACAAGAGAGAGGCTCTCACTGACCTTGACAATAGCTACCTCAGCAGAATATGAGAACAAAAATTGTGGCAATATATATAAAACTCTCATAAACGTTTGCTATAATGGAAGTAGAAAACTGAGGAAGGCACTGGGAGAAAAGATGAGGTCAAAGGTTTTTGTTTTTCTGAGGAGGAAGAATTTACTGAATGTTCATATGTTGATAGGAATAATTTGATGGACAAATACAAACTGATGAGTGAGCAGGGGAATTGCAGGAAAAAATTTGTTTAATACCTCAAAGAATGTGTTCAAGGGCACATGTGGAGACAGAATACTGGACAGATTAGTGGACACTGAACTTGCTAAAGGATGATGGCAAGAGAAGTGAAGTGTTAGCCAGATAACGAAATCTTGATTTCACTAAGGAAAATAACCAGAAGTGTGGTCAATGATACTATGTAAAGTTAGTGTCTAGTGAGTCTTCTGTCATGCATGTGAAAGAAGACTTTATATATATATATAACTTTTTTTATTGAGGTAACAGGTTTACAATGCTGTATATAATTGAGAGATACAGGATCACACCTCTCCAGAAGTATGCTACCACATCACACTCCCCTCCAAGACACCCACAGTCCTCCATCAGAGTTCATTTTGGCCCATCTCAATTTTGCTCTCCACCTTCCCACTTCCCCTCAGTTTTGCAGTCAGATTTCTAGAATTTGTTTTTAGTTTGATGTTGTCTGACTTTTTGTCTTGTTTCTCTGCTATATGAGTAAAATCATTAGGTATTTGCCCTTCTCCTTCTTGTGAATTTCACTTAGCATTTCACAACATCTATGCTGTAGGTAGTTTATCTTTCATCTATTTTTATAACTGACTAGTATCCCATGTATATTTACACCATATCTTCTTCATTCACTCATTTGTCCTTGGGTACTTAGGTTGCTTACACATCTTGATCACTGTAAAAGGTACTGCAATGAATACAAAAGTGGATATATCCCTTTGAAATAGATTTTTTACACTCCATACTGTTTTCCACAGAAGCTATACCAGTGTATATTCCAACAGCAAAGAAACAAGAGTTTCTTTGTCTCCACATCTTCATGAAGACAGGTTTTTTCTGGACTTTTTGACATGGACCATTCTCAGAAGCGTGAGATGGCATCTTATTTGTAGATTTCATTTGCATTTCCCTGATGATAAGTGATGCTGGGTACTTTTTCATTCACATATTGACCATCTGTGTGTCTTCTTTGGAGATGTGTCTATTTAGCTCTTTTAGCCACTTTGTATACTTTTTTCATTTTAATTGGTTTGTATGAGTTCTTACGGACCTTGGATATTATTCTCTTGTCAGGTGTATGATATACAAATATTTTCTCCCATTCAGTACAGTGACATATTGTTTTAATGATAGTTCCTTTTGCTGTTCATTGCTTTTTAGTTTGATATAGTCCTGCTCATTTTTGCTTTGTTTCCCTTGCCCCAGAAGGCGAGTTCCCAAACCCATCACTGAAGCCAATGCTGTGGTCTATTTTGCTTACATTCTCTGCTATGTATTTTATGGTTTCAGGTCTTACATATGTCTCAAAACATTTTGAGTTATTTTTTAATATGGTGTGATAGAGTAGTTTAGTCTCATTCATTTCCAAGTGGCTATCCAGTTTTCGGAATTCTGATTGCTGAAGATATTTTCCTTTCCCCAATGTATGCTCTTAGCTCCTATGTCATAGATTAATGTATGTAAGTGTGAGTGTATTTCTGGAAGCTCAATTCTATTCCATTGGTCTATTTATCTATTTTTATTTCAATCCTTTTTTTATTTCTATAGTTTGTAGTGTAGTTTGAAGTCTGGGAGTGTGAAACCTATATTCTAGAGCTGATGACATTAATTCTCTTACATCCTAACTAGTGAATTATTTTTTCTTTCACTCATCCCTCTAAATCCTACCACAGATTTTTCAAAACTCTGATTCTTGTTTTATATTATGTTATTAAAATTATAACACATAACCCTTTTACAATATTAAGTGAAACTCCCAAATTGACAAGTGTTGCTTTCTAATTCACAAAGTTTTTAGATACAGGATATTCTATATTCTTAAAAGTTACTGAGAAAACTGCACAGTGTTTGTGGTACAGGCTTACATTTATAGATACATTTCAGTTTGAAAATAAAGCCACTGCACCACCGGGGAGGCCCTTTCCGAATAATTTTTAATATTCTCCTTTGATACTACACCAAAGCTTGATAAGTAATTTTTTGATGGTGAGGTGCAATGTCCCTAGATCTAAGTTTCATTTCACTATGAATGACTTTGTAACTCAACCACTGATATTTGAAAAGTATTGGTTCCAATGTTATTCAGATTTGTCCAGTGCTGATGACTTCATCATTGATGTAAAAATTGGGAATTCTTCAAGTCTATGGTCATGGTTTTAAGTTTTCTAAAATTCCAACTTTCTCTTGAAAATTCATATGTAGTCATTGGCAACAAATACTGTAAGTTGTTTATCTTGGAGTGGGAGACTTATTTTGGTCAAATTTAAGAAAATGCTTGCCAAAGACACAACTCTGATCATGTCATCAATTTCTTACTTTTATAAAAAAAAATTTAAAGAAAAAGCGCAGCTAGGTGAGGATGCAATTGAAACAATTGCACAATTGCCTTCTATCAAGAAGCCATTACAATTCAATATGCAGATGTGCTTTAAGCATCCTCATGTCACCACACAGAATATGAAAACTATGTGACTGAAAGTTGACAGTTTACAAAACTAAGAATTTTTATTGCTTTATCAGGATATTCTTTTTTAAAAAAAGATTTATTTATTTATGCATACAAGCTGTATCAGAACATTCTTTAATACAACTGGATTCCCTCCCCAACCCCCAAAGAAAGCTATAGACATAAAGAGTACAATTTGGGGACCTCCCTGGTGGCACAGCGGTTGAGCGCTGCACTGTGGAGCTGTCAGCAGTGCGCGATGCTGGTTCGACGCCCAGCCAGGGAAAATCCCACGTGGTGCGGCAGACCTCTCCTGCCTCGCCCGCTGCTTCCCTTAGCAGTGTGTTTCTGATCTGCCTGTTCTGCTGCCCGCTCTGTCTCTGGTGAACCCTCTCGCCACCCCACGTCTCTGTACTGTACCCCAGCTTGTATAAATAAATCTTTAAAAAATAAATAAATAAAGAGTATAATTTGGTGCCTCTAAGTTAAGATGGACGAAAGTTCTAACAGTTTTGTTCACTTTTGCATTAGCACCATCAGTGCAAATGCCCACACAGTAAAAAGGCAAATCATGTTCTAACAGTAAAATGAAAATTGTTTTGCTCTCCCTCTTCCATGCAACTTGTATTAATCTTAAGAATAAGAACCCCAGGTTCTACTTTGAGAATTGTTGCTGAATAAAAATGTCTGAAGAGCTATTTTTCAATGCTTAACATCAATCTGGATTTTCTTGTGTCTACTCTTCTCCTTTACTCAGCATCTTCCTGACCTCCTTATTCCATTTATCAACCTTGTAAGCATCCAAACTCAAGGTCTTGGGAGTTTATTTCTTATGTCCAGTTATTCATCAATAACGTTCTTTGTTGAAATCTTTCCCATTGCCATATCCTGCTTGAAAATATATCTGAGCCCACCTGGATTGCTAAAAAGCTCAAAATTCACTCCCACTGTGACCAAGTCCAAATCCATGCACCCTAGCAAATCAACACAACTTGACTTTAGCATTTCACACACTTTAATCTTTTAATTTTTGAAGTAACATTGGTTTAAAACATTACATAGTTTTCAGGGGTACAGTATCATAAATCAACATCTCTATATACTACAGCATGCAAGTGTCCATCAATGAGTGAATGGATAAAGAAGATGTGGTATGTAACCCAATGTTATTTATAGTAAATAATCTCAAAAAAAAAAAAAGCTAGCCACATGTCAGAGAGCAGTCATTTCATCAAATAGCAAATAACATTTTAGATTAAAATGAATTAATTGGATTTACAGTTCCTATAACTACTTAATGATACTAACCTCAGTGTTTCTTTTCAATGTAGCCTATACACAATCCACTAACTACAACAATAAATAGTATCCCTATAAAGCTGCTAGTGTTATCTAAATAGCTACTGTAGTTTCATTTACTTTGTTATTATATTTGGTTATACTTTTCTCCTTATGGCAAGACACGGCAAGGTGCTGACCTTAATTATTGATCTAAGAAACGTCTTTGATTTACACCATCTTCTAGATGATTTCTCCCCTAAACAAGTGAAATACAAATGTGCATCTTCTCATATTATCTTTTCACCATTTCATGGTTCTGGGATATATGCCTACAGTACAGCATTAAAAATACACATGTTCGTTTGTTTAATTGTATTAGCTTTATAGTAATTGCTAAAGAATACAACAAACAATGTAAGGGTGCTCATTATAAAAATTCAGAGTAGGTTAAAAAAATGAGTTTTTACCACTTTATAGTCTAATATTTGGAACCCCAAAAAAAAAAGGTTTTAATTTCATTGTGGAATTTCCCGATTTTTGAACATTCTGATCGGGGCCTTCACATCTGTGGGATCGTACTGTGAACTGTCATGTTTGAGTGCTTCCCACAGGTACAGGCCAGCAAACCGAGGATGAAATGAATTGAAAGTACTCCCTCCAAAGTTACAGGCAGTTTAATAAATATACTGTTTCTACCTTGACAAGAGAGAAACTCCCTCAGAAGGCAGGCAATCTTTTAGACCATTACATTCTTTCCAAATAGCAGGAGGAAAAACTGCAATACTTTCTGATAACTGAAATGGGTTATAAAGCACAAAATCAATCAGACCAAAAGAGTGTGTTCTACTACATCTATTCCTGCTTCCACTGACATTATCAGAAAATAATCCACCAGTAACAGAACCAAATGCAGAAATAATTGGATATAATAATTATGTGAGTTAGCTATGGGATGTTAGCAGCCCATTATAAATTTGTTAAAAACCTAGTTTTAATTGTGCTCCAAAGGTATCATCTAGAAATCTAAGTTTTACAGAGTTTTAAATAATTATGTTTTCAAAAGTGTGACTTTAGAAAGAATATGGATTTTCTTTATGGAAAAAGAAAACTAACAAATCCTCACCACTGCTGTCCTTATTCAAGAAAGATTGTTATATAAATGTGGATAAGCTTAGCTACAATAAATTCAGAGTATTCAAGAAAGATTGTTATATAAATGTGGATAAGCTTAGCTACAATAAATTCAGAATGATATCAATGTATCAGGAATACAAAAAAATAAATTGGCAGATGTACTAAAGTTCATTTCCCAAATGTCCCAGGATCAGCTCAGGGACTTTGGACTCTTTTATATTAAAACAGATACAGCTGAAGCAGTGCGATCCTATACCTCTGAATCATACACGCCGTGGTAAACCAATGTTTCTTTAAAAAAAACACACACACAATAAAAACAATAAAAAAGAAAATTGAAACAAAAAAAGTTTAAAAAATAATAAAAACAAAGAAGCCCTTCAGATAAAGGTGTCTGGAATCTTTCTCATGCTCCACAACCATGCTTAGTTTAGTCAAAACAGTAAATTTGTAGCTTATGCATCACATGAAACAAAGTTGGAGCATTTTTTAAATGTACTTTTTATAAAATGGTATTAGTGCTATGTGGAAGCATAGTTATACATTTGAAAAACCACTGAAATATAGAGCCCTTCATTCAGGAAGATCCTAATGCTGAACTTTAATAGAGGATTAAGTCACATTTCCTATTTTACACTTGTACATAAGGATTCCAGTGGATTCTCTTATTTTGAAAAAATTATTCATGGTGCTTCTCACATTTTTTCTTTTTGCAATGAACTCCAATGCAATCATTATCATTATTTATTTTGACAGTTTTTCCCACCTAATTCATGTTCGAGTCAACACTTGTCATTAATGCATTTCCTTTGGTTCTTCTATTTCAACTTTAATTCAGATTCTACTTGCACATAGACAAGCAGTCCTCTGCCCATATACAGTGCAGGGTTTTGGACAGACTTGACTCCATCAACAGCCTAACAGAGCAGTAGTCCTGCCACCAGCCCCCTGGACATCATGAGAATAACAGCTGGCTCCCCTACCACTTGGCCATACCAAGTAAAGACTTCTAACAACACATTTCTCTGGATGAAACTTAAAGCTAGTGTGGTAGTGTAAATAAAGGTACCTATTTCCCCCACATAAAATTTGAAGCATGGTAGTCTCAAAAACCTTAGTATAATTAAGAAAATATTTATCCTCCATGCACAAATGCTATTTTAATGTTCCATCTTGAGTAAATTATTCAGAAGGACCTATTATACATGAGGGAAGGGATAAAAGAAAAAAAAACACTTGGTGAAATTTCACCAACGTTATGTTGGTAGACACTTTATATAATCTCACCTTGTTAAACTACTCTAAGTTGCTACCCAGGGTGCCATACAGCTCTCAAGCTACATAAAATCTACTGTTTTCATTATGCTTGTAAATACTCCTACAATATACACAATAGTGTATTGGTCTGCAATGCCAGATATGACCTAGCTGTAGGCCACAATAAAACTGTCAAAGGCTCCTATTGCCTATAGCAGAGGTTCTTAAAACTTAGAATGTCTAAACGTTACTTCAGGTCTCTGATTCAATCAAGTTACTCAAATTCAGCAGGTGAGGATGGAGCGCAGAAATCTGCATTTTGTAAAGCATTGAAATATCTGGTCCTGCTGTTTCTAAAAGTTCCAGGTGTTTCTACACACGTGGGAGTGAGATATACCAAGTTCTTTATTCTGTGGGATCCACCCTCTTCTGTACAGTCATCTCGGGCACTCCTCTCACCCCTCCTCCCCCTCCTACCCTCCTTCTGGCCTCAAAGTACATAAAGCTGATGCTCAAACACACAATTGTGATGCTGTTTGTTCTTCCAAGTTTTCACACAGTCCCTTCTTCTATGCTGTTCTACCTGGAACAATTTATGCCCATGCTTCAGGGCAAATGGAATTTCTGTACATATTTCCCTGACCCAATCAGACTGCAAGCTATATGTTCTATTTTATTCCACTGTGCACATATCACTTGGCTCAGGATAGAATATGTATTACACTTTTTTCTAATTATTTTCTAGCGTGTCTATGCTGTTCTTGATGTCAAGGACCATAGTTTATCCATCATGTACTTCTCCTTTTAAGTACCAGGTCTACAAAATAATTAGTATCGTTTATTGAGCAAGATATTTTGTTACCATGGTGAGGTCTGCCATACCATGTGGGAATCTCCCGGGCCAGCATCGAACTCGCATCGCCGCTGCCGACAGCTCCACTGCGCAGCGCACAACCGCTGCGCCACCGGGGAGGCCCTGGATCCCTTTATTTCATTCAGTATTATAAGTATTCAGTTCATATGATACATAAAACCTCTTTCTAATACACAAAACCACTCTGAAAATTAGTCCCAATTAGTGCATACTGAATGTGCTGTGTCTTAATCCGAATCATGGAAAATTATGAATTCAATCTGTCAAGGAGATACAAACACAAACACATACATACATACATACATACATACATGCATACATACATACATACATACACATATATATATAATGATTTCTTTGTTAAATCATTGTGCTTACTGCAAATTGTTTATTTTTTTAAGATGATGCTTTCATGTGTATATGCACACACAATTAAAATTGCCAGCAAAATATAAACTAAGTATAAATATCCAGGAATATCTATATCTATGATTTACTATAGTAATGGATCCCTTTATTTCTTCTTTTTAAAGATTTATTTATTTATGCACACAAGCTGGGATATAGGTCAGAGGCATGGGGCGGGAGAGGGTTCACCAGAGACAGAGTGGGGAGCAGAACAAACAGATCAATGGAAATACACTGCTGAGGGGAGCAGGGGAGCAGCGGGCAAGGCAGGAGAGGTCTGCCGCACCATGTGGGAATCTCCCTCAGGGCCTCGAACTCATGTCGCCGCTACTGACAGCTCCACAGCGCAGCGCCCAACTGCTGAGCAGGGAGGCCCTGGATCACATTATTTCATCCAGTATTCTAAGTATTCAGTTCATATAATGACCAGTTTACTAAGAGAGACAATATAAAAATATCTATATCACAAGAAGAAAAAAAACTCTCAGTTTAACTCTTCTAGTGGTTGTGGATTTTCCTTATAATTTCAGTATTCTGAAAGCAGGCAGGAAACCCTAGTTATGCTTTTCATACAGATAAAGTTCAGTGATGTCTATAAAGGTTCAGTCACAAAGTTAAAGGTGCAATGTCTACTGTAATTAATTTAAAATGTCATTCTTTGACTTTTGCTATAAGCAAAGAAATATTAGTCTGGGACACCTGCCTAGTAGACAAATGGATTTTATTTTGCTATTTCTACGCAATACAAGAATGGGAAAGACAACAGTGCAAATAAATGCTACTACAATGATAAAGTCAGGGCTTCTTTTGGTTTCCATGAGAACATCCACACCCACTTCTGTCTCTATTCAATCAACAAATAATAATTGAGTACAACGAGCAGATGTTAAATCTTCTTAGATCAAGAAGTATCATTAAGAGATGTGAAAGTAATTTTTTTTTAAAAAATTAAAAAATGATCAAATCAAAAAGGAGTAATGGCTATCCTTCTCTCTGGGGCTATTTCCTGTGCTGATTCCGAAGTAAAAGAGCTTCTTCCAAATCACCACCCTAAGAAGCTCACAAGTTCTCCATCTTTTCACAAGGATGGGTGAACTCTTCTGCTCCCTCTGAGCTGTTTCTGATGCAGTCTTCTAATGGGCACCATAGGCCAAGTTAGGAAGCACAGAATAAATAACTGGTAATTTGACCAGCGTGGTTAAAATTAAGGTTCAAAGCAGAGATCACATAATTATATTATTTCACTGAAATCACCAAAATTCTTTTGCAAAATATTATAACTATCATTTTATAGAGGATGTAGACTCCCTTTTGGGTAAATGGATTACAGTTATTCATGCAAGATTACATTTATATAGGTCTCAAGATAATTTCCCTCATCTAGTTCAGCATACTGCCTACGTTGACCGGGAATGTTTAGACATGAAACTAGTAGACATGAACCATAAGCTAATTTTTAAAAACTCCTTGGGCTTATGCTCATTCTATGAACCAGAGCAAATTTGCCCATTAATCAATTTAATTAGGGTTAACAAGGTCTCAATGCACTAATTATCCCTGCATTATTTCATCTTTTCAAATAGCTTAATAGTAGTCCATGGAGCATATATTGCACAATTTCTTTATCCGTTCATCTGTTGATGGGCATACAGTTCGTTCCACTAGTTGGCTACTGTGAATAATGCCGCTATGAACATAGAAGTATACACATCTTTTTGTATTAGTCTTTTTATATTTTTTGGCCTAACCTCCTAAAATGAGCTGTCTCATTCATATCCCACCTCTCACTATCCCACACAAACAGTAGAGTTGTCTTTGATTCTTTCTTCTGACTCTCCCTACAGTGTCAAATTTTGTGTATTGTCATTACCACCTGGTCTATATATCCGTCTCCTAAATCAGTGCAATAGACCAACACCGAACTCTCCCCTAGTGATAAACCATGCAAAATACTACAAGATTAATAACCACCCAACACCGTGATGAACACTCATGGCTCAAAATACAGAATGTTTCTTTGTTGCCAGAGAGCACACAAATATCATTGCCGGGTATTTAAAGCCTTGGAGCTAGAACCCCTAGTGTATTGCTCATCACGTGACAAGAGAAAATTCTATGGATGTCTCTTCCCTAGCTTATATCCCAGTTCTCCCAAGTAGCCCATTCTACCCTAACCACCCTAGAGTGATACCTCCTTTACTCAACTCGTTGGTGTCCAGTAAAACACCTGTTATATAACAACTGGAGATCTCAGCAAGTGACTTCAGATTTTCAAGAACTGAACCAGTCATCAAATTCCAAGTGAGACCCTCACCTTCAACCACACAGACAAGCAGATACATCTCTTTCTATCAAACAATCTCAGGGTCACAGTAGTTGATCCTTCAATGAAATGAATGACCTTGTAAGGAAACTTCACTTGTATATTGATGGGAACATGACTTCTACTGCCACTTAACAGAGAATCCAGAGTAAATGAATTTTTGCTCTAACTTACCCCTTAGGAAAATTACTTTTTGTGTGGATGAAGCTTTCAGTTAGTTTCATATTGCTTTTTCAGCTGTTAACATCTCAGTAAAGTCTTAATAATTCCTGCTCTAGCTCTTCCTGTAGTGTATATAATGAGGTTTTTCTTAGTTGTTATTAGAAGGAAACTCAACAATCAGGGCTGTTGAAATCTCTTTTCGAAACAAAGATCCCACTATAAATTAGTGTATTAAAATCAGCGTATGAGTGTTCATTGTCACCTGATCACACCTTATGTTTTCATTCACAATTCTATTATGGAGAGCTTTCCCTGATTTGCCTAAGAATTGAAATCACTTTCTGACTCATTTAACATATAATGTTAACACTATATAATGCAATCATCATAATCATTCAGAAATGTAACATAGTCCTCCAAAATAAACATGGTTGCTCTCAATCTTTGTTTGCACTGTGACTGCAATGCACATTTTCCATACCACAAAATAAGAATGTGAGAGATTGCTGGGGGTTGGGAGGAACAGTTATACAGCTCAGCCCTCCACCCAATGCACACACATTCCAATGATGATCCTGAAACCACAGGTCACCACCTGACCTCACCTGCATTTCTTCTAGCCCAGTGGTCAAATTACCTGGGACATTTGTTAATATCAGGCAGGATTGCACAACACTATATTTTCATTTATCGAAGCACTATCATTTGCAAGTACTCCTCTATTAGGGCAGAGCCAATGGTATATTATGTAGTTAATCAATGTGTGCTATTTTATCATGACACCTATTTTCACTTTATAAAATGGATTGACTGAATTCTCCTTGTTAGAAAATGCCACTGCAATTACTGCACTCATTTATAAAGATAGAGAATATTATGAAGTTACAATTATTAAATAGTTCCTATTTCATTGCTTATCTTAGAAGCTGTGCTGACATTAAAGACATTTCAAAAACAGTAAGGTAATAATTAACAAGAAACAACTGGATTTTTAAATTGCTATTATGATCTGGAATTATTTTATTTTCACAAGGATAATTCATTCTCCTCATATTTCAGTGTCTTTTTCAAGAAAGTCTACTGAAAGTGGTAGAATGACAGGAAACAGCTGAATTTTTGGCAAGAGTCTTCTACAATATGAATAACAATAAAATACTATCATTAAGTGACACAATAATAAGTAATACTAACTACTCCAGTTTGGTACATGGGTATTTGAGAATTTGGAATGAAAAGTGGGCAGTAACAAACAATTCATTTTACTGATAAGGAAACCAATTCAGAGACTTGCATAATTTCATTTAGCTCCTGCTTTCTGCTGCTAGCAGATACTGCAGCTTTTTGTGAAACAGAATAAGGTGCATGCTGACCTATACTAAAGTCACAAACAAGAAAATGAAGTTTGGATGTCCTGGTGGTGGGAGTGGTGTGGTAATATCAGCTCAAGGGGGTGATCCTATACCTCTAAATCATATACATTGTTGTAAATCAACATACCTCAATTTAAAAAAAAAAAGCTCCAGCTGACTTCAGCACCCACAGGCCCCTTAGACCAGCACCTATGTTCAATGCTCAGGATGGATGCTGTACACAGGGAACTGTGCAAGTTCATAAATGGGAGAGCCTGGATTCAGGCATAGGTTGATTTGGAAAAGAAAAAGAATGACAGGCTCCATGAGTTCTATCTAATATCTAAATAGCAGGTATTTCTATTCTCAATTATAATGAAAGGCTGAAGCCTTCATTTAATAAAGCCATCAAAGATTAATAACAAAACCTGACAAAAACAGTGTTATAAAAGAGAAAATAACAGAAGAAAAGAAGAAAATAACCATTCGTAGGCTTAGAAGTCCTAGTCTCACTGAGGCAACCATCGCTTTTGGAAGTCTCTCTACCGCCCCCTAGAGTCTCAATCCCATCATCGCACTTATTCACACTGACCCCCAAAATACAAAGACACTAATTCCAAGAGTGACTGCATATACACCCTCACTTTTAGAGCATTATTCACACATAGCCAAGAATTGGAAACAACTCAAGTGTCCATCGGCAGATAAAGATAGATGTGGTATTATATGTACAGGGAAATATCACTCAGCTATTTTTAAAAGAGATGAAATTTTGCCATTTGCAGCAACATGGAAGGACCTAAAGGGAATTACACTAACTGAAAAACTCAGATGGAGAAAGATACTGTGTGATCTCACTCATATGTGGTAAATAAACAAAATACATGAACAAACAAAACAAAACTCTTAGACTATAAAAGCTGAATAGTGGGTCCCAGAAGGGAAGGGGGAATGGAAGGCAGTAAATCTGGTAAAAGGGATCAATAGTATGGAGATGGATGGAAACTGGACTTTGGGGGTGAACATAATGTAATATATACAGATATTGATTTATAAACCTAAAACCTATATAATGTTATGAACCAATGTTCCTTCAATATTAATGTAATAAAGTCTCTTAATAAAGACCTTCTCAGTATAAAAGCTGGAGTTCTTGTCCTAGTATGCGTAATCTAAACCTCACTTATTCTAATTCATTTATTCAATTCCATTTATTTCAATATATTCTCCTGACAGGCCATGGTGTCACCCTTAACGGCCCTTAGGCTTTCTTAAATTGTTGGCACATACCGCTTAAAAAATATTTAGGAGGGGTGTGGAAGGTGCCTTCAGAAAATTAATGTCTCTTATATACAAGATAGGTTCAAAGAGCGTTCTAGATCTTGAAACAAGATTTGGAAACAGACAGCAAGCATATCTCTGTTTAATAAAAATTTTCTGAAGGGCCTCCCTGGTGGCGCAACAGGTTAAGTCTCAGCACTATGAAGCTATCCACAGCCACTGCAGCATGAGTTCAATCCCTGGCCGGGGAGATTACCACATGGTGCAGCAGACCTCTCCTGCCTCGCCCACTGCTCCCCTCAGCAGTGTACTTGAGTAGATCTGCCTGTTCTGCTCCTCACTCTGTCTCTGGTGAATCTTCTCACCACCCCACACCTCTGGCCTACACCCCAGCTCTTGTATGCATAAATAAAGAAATTAAAAAAAAAACTTTCTGAAAATGAATGGGCCTTCCTGAGCAGGAGTGAGTGCCCTGTGAGAGGAGTCATTCAAAAAACTGATCTGAGATGATGGAAAGCCTGGACGATGAGATGACCTCCAAATTTCCTTCCCACTTTTAGATCCATTGACAAGTTTAATTCAATAATTCTTTAATGACATAAAGATAAACTCAATAGTGCTCACCTGTTGGTGATGTCAGATTTACATATGGGTGATGAACGAACACATGTGCGCCAATGACCTTTTCTCCCATGTTCACGTCCACAGCTCATTTGTCTTAACACTTGCAGTTCAACCTTCCCACCTACTAATTTGGAAGGCTGTCTAGGTGAATCCAGCACAGAAAAACTTCTACATTCTATACACTGGTCTTGAACTAATTCCATATAGCAATATTCTAACCTTCAAGAGACTATCACTTCTATATAATATTCATCCTGTGATGCCTTTAAAGAAATACAAGTAAAAAATGATCTAATTGGAGAACTGTGAGACACAGATAAGTTAAAATGAAAAAATACTGAGAAGCCATGAAAGCATTTTGTGACACGGAGCAACTTAATTCATCCCAAATGTTATACTACAGTAAGTTATATGATTCTGCCAGATGCTTCTCTTTAGAAGATTTTTATTATGCCAGAGAGAGCAATTTCTTTTAATGAGAATATTTTTGAATAATATTTGTTCTTGAAACCACTGCTTTCTTCGTTTCACATCTAATGAGAATAATTTCCTTTGATTCATAGGCATTTTTATTCTTCTGCTGGCTCAATCAAAATACCAATTAACTACATGCATAATATGAGAATCAAATTCTAGCTCAGTTTCACAATATGTGCCTCAATTGTAGAAAGTGTGTAATTCGTATCTTAGAGGAGCCACAGGTGAAGGACTATAAGTAAACCCTGTAGTTAATATCCTAACCATTCTGGATCATTAGCAAATATAAAATCTGAATAGTGACAAAAACAGAACACTGAAGACTGTACATCTCAGTCATAACACCTAAGCAATATACTGCTATCAATATTAATGCAGAACATGAAATCTTAGGTCCTGGTTTCACAAAAACTTAGGTGAAAATCTTTAGTAATGCAAGTCATGTGTCTAAAAAATGAATGAATCTGTTTAGCGAGGAGGTATAAATTTAGAAAACGTCATCTCTTAAAATTGAAAAAGGAAAACGGGAGAGCAATTTGCCTCTAAGAGTGGTAAGTAAACCACCAAATATAACTCAAAACAGAAAAATAAAACACTTCTCAAATAGATAGTGATGGAGGTGACGTGTGGAGTAGAAAACACAGGGATAAATCCTCTAGTAAGGGATAAATGCTCTAAATAGAATAATCACACCAGCAAAGACACTTCACAGAGGTGAACTGCATGATTGTACAGGAAGCTTCAGAGCACTTCCCTGCTGCTGGCTGAAACAGGAGCTGCGCAATCAGTGTATGATTAGGAACATCTGATTAACCCGTCTGTTGCCTGCTACCATTTTTTAAAATGTCACCAAATGTTATAAAAAGTTGTAGATTCACACCACATTATTATAGAAAAATAGTTTTATAAAGTGTGATATTATTGCATTATGCCATCTCCATTGGTAAAACATCAGATTCCTTTATTAAAAAAAGTATCATTTTCATTAAATTACCATCATCATACCATCAGTTCCTGGTTCTTAATAAGTGCACAAAATATATCTGAAATCAGTAGTAGTTCATAATGTCACTGTGGCAGCAAAACCCAGTATCAATAAATTTAATGATTTCACAATATTAAAATCAGTTTCAAAATGAAGAGAAATAAAAATATAAGCAAATGTACATACATGTGTAGATAAAAATATAGGTATAATTGTAATATCAATGAGTGTATATGGTCCATTTATGGAGTGAGTTAAATATGTCAACTAATGCTTGACTTGAAAAACTTCCATCTGCAGGTGAAAATGGAAGCAATGAGAAGTGAACCTGGAAGAATTTCAGGACTCTTGTTTCACCAAAATAGGGTCATCTGTGTTCCTAAATCCAATCCTCAGTGTAACCAGGCTGAACTACATTAGGAAAGTATGTTAAGAACATTCATATTCTTACCTACAAAAGCAGGTATTTGACTACTATCAGGAGCTACATTCTCCATGATTAGCCCTGCTCCTGCCACACAATGAAGTTCGAGTTCTCACTCACAGTCTGGTTTATTCATCTTTCCTTCTGTGTTGCTGAAGTTCAAGTCTCCTTGGCAACTACATCCAATTGTGTTTGGGAAGCCATTCAAATGGTCTATTTTAGAGGAGAAAGTTTTGCAGAAGAAATGAAGGCAGAAGATGCAATGATAATAGTGGTATAATAGTAATATGGTAATAATGGATACAGTGAGACACTAGGTCATGGACCAGGTGAGAAAATATGTAACCAGATGAAAATCCCTTTGGTGATGATAGACATGGAGGAGGAGAATCTTAGAAAGTTAAAAGTCAAAGTGGGGGCAAGACTTGATACCCAATTGTCTGCAGGGGTTAAGAGAGATCTATATTGCTTAGATAGACATTTTCTAATCTTTCACACCCCTAATGTTTACCAACAACTGCCCCAATTCTCTGCAACTCTTTGTATCAAAATTTCAAGATCCGTACATTAACATTTTCTAAAACTCTCTTTCATTTCTCGGGGAAACTTACATATTGAACATGTCAATTAAATTAATCCTGAGTTATATTTCAGGTGATCTGGTTGAAGGACTGTGTCCTTCCCAGCTGTACTGTTAACTATTCTTGCATAATAAAATACCTCCAAATACCAAAATACAGAGGCTGACAATAAAATTAATTTAGTGTCGCAGCCTTTATTGATCAGGAATCAGACAGCAACTTAGCGCAGTAGCCTCAGCCGAGTCTCCCACATGGCTGCAGTCAAGAAAGAGTCATCCAAGGTGCAGTCACCTCAAAGCTCCATGAGTGAAGATCAGCTCTCAAGTTCAATCAAGTAGCCACTGGCAGATCTCAGAAAATCTGCTCCTAGGCTCACTTATGTGGGTCTCTCCACTTGACAAAAAAAAACAAAGGGTCAAAGACTAGATCACACATAAAAATTGAACTCTAACCCACAACCTGAAGCAACCATTCTGGGAAGCCAAACTCTAAACTTGCCCCAAAGTCAAACCAGAAAATCAAACCCTACCTACTGCAGCAATCAGCCCCAAATGGCCAACAAAGTCAGCCCCCCAGTATTTTGCTTCTTCCTTCCAATTTAAAACTACAAGAGAAAGCCAAATACACTCTCCTAGTTAATCACATAGGACAACCCATTTTTTGTTCATCCTGAGCTCCCTCATGCCAATAATCCAACAAAGACGTCCATGACGCCTTCTCTTTTTTCTCTCTATCCAGCTTTTCCACTCCTCTGTTTGCCTTTGATTCTCTAGAAAACTCAAGTGACAACAACTAGGCCCCTTGCTATAGCCAGCTCTGAATAAATAACCTTTGTTTGTTCTCAGTGGGTAGCCTTCACCTATTTCCACACTATCAATATGGCAGCTGGCCTGCCCTAGAGTGAGTGATGTGAAAAATAACAAGAGAGAACACTCACGATCAAAGCCACCACCTTTTATATAACCAAATCTCTGCATTGATATCCATCACTTCAGCCATTTTTTTAAGATTTATTTATGCATACAAGCTGGGGTGCAGGCCAGAGGTGTGGGCAGTAAGAGGGTTCATCAGAAACAGTGGGGAATAGAACAGGCAGATCGACTGAAATACACTGCTGTGAGGAGCAGTGGGAGAAGTAGGAGAGGTCTGCTGCGCCATGTGGGAATCTCCCTGGCCGGGCATTGAACTTGCGCTGCAGCTGCCAACAGCTCCACAATGCTGCGCTTAACCTGTTGCAACACCAGGGAGGCACCATTTTCTTTTTGTTAGAACTCTCAACAGGTCAGCCTACATTCGAATAGATGTCACTACACAACGGTATGAATAGCTGAAGGACAGATCACTGAGAACCACAGCAGAGGCTGGCTCCACAGAGTCCTACCTAACTCGATGATAAATGCTAGACCCAAGTTTATTTTGAATCTTAAGAATAGTTGAGATGCCTTCAACTTAGACTTGTTCTATATATTTTCATACAAATCACCACTTAATAGTGTATTACTTAACACTGTTTAAATGAATGATGCATCTTAGAGAGCATAACTGAATGGATATTCTGTAGTACTCACAGGCACATTTGGGTCTTTGATTTGGTGACATTAAGCAAAGCATAACCAAGCATATGCCTGACATTAAGGTTTTAAGTCTGCTATTGATTCCCCGTTTGCAGAACTAACATACTAAACCCATAACTTATTGTTCATTGGCATCTAGGGCATTATAATCCAAATGCCAATGTCATGGGCCACTGACTTTGCAACTGACCTGAAATTCCTCTTCACCTCCCTTCTACTTGACACCTGACATTACTCACTTTTGTTACTTTCTGGTTTTTAAAAATATTTGTTATTTTCAATCCCTGTGCTGATACAATAGCTTTAGACACCCATATGTACAAAATATTGGCAATTAAAAGTCAGTAATTCAATTTTTAGGGGTGACTGGATCATTCATTCAATTACATTTCATTCACTTACTCACAAATGCTGCTGAGTACAGTGGAGAGTTGCTGTCTGGAGCTGCTGACATGAAAGCAAGTAAACACAGATTACAAATAAACATAACTGTAGTACATGGTATAAAGAAACACTGCACAATGATATGGTAACATTAAAAGAAAGGATTTTTCTCTGGAAAACCAGGAAAGAAACTTCTCTTCCTGTAATATCAAGAGCTGAGATCTAAAGATCAGAGCAGAAAGAAGGGGGATTAGCAAGTATGAAGACCCCAAAGTAAAAAGCAACTTTGCCCACTAAGGGAGTGAAGAGAACTCCAGGGTCAGAATGTTGTACATAAAAGGGACACATGAAGCAAAATAAGTCTGGAACATCCGGCTGAGGACAGACCCCACTACGCTTCAGTCGCTTAGCTGATAATGACAGAGATTACTTAAGAATAATTACATTAGTCAGAAACAGTAATTAAACATGGGAGCTCATTAAACATTATTCAGATACAATAATTAAACATAGTGAGATACTGTAATTAAACATAAGCCAAGTATAACAATTCAAAGAGTATTATACCAGAAAGGTCAATTGGGGTGGATAATTGGCTTAAAATTTTCAACTCTGGAATCAATTATCTGAATTAGTTGGCTTTATTAATTACATCTTGGAACCAGAGAGGAACTTCTTCCCCAAAATACTTTTCTAAAAATACAAATCAATCTGAGAACAAGAAATTTGATATAATAAGATGATTGCAACATGATATTCATATTTACTACTAGAATTCAGCTGAACTTCAAGGAAGAAATTGCCTAATCTGTAGAATAGCCACCGTTTAAGATGAATTTAAGAAAATTATAAGGTGGTTTAACCTTATCACACTTGGGAAATGAACCAAGCCTTGCTTTCAAATCTGATCTTTTCCACTTCTCTGGCTTTGCTTCTCCTACTCTGACCCATCATCAATTTTAATATATACTAATAAATAGATATCAAAATATTTTTTAAGAGAAACAGTTCTAGAAAACAATGAGTACCTTATGTTGTCTTCTAGGATGTCAAACATAGTACAGTCTTCAATTTCATAATATAGCTAAATAAATTATGTGAAAACATCCAAAGTAGGCACAGCCCATATTGTCAAACCTTTTTATACAGACAGTACTGTTCAAATTATACCACTATATATATATTTAGTTTATGTTCAAGAGCCACCATCATTTCTTACACACATACATAACTGAATTTCACTATACTTAGAGTTTATACATAATTCATGGCCTCTGATTTGTGGTTGCAGCCAATTTTTCCAGCGCTCTACCACTTGATTTTTTACTAGTCATGTAATTTAACATAGGTAACTTGCACATGTAACTTAGCTATTACCCTGGTTAATAGGAATCTCATTCAAAATGCCCAAATCTGAAGTTAACAGCTTATTTCTCTACCACAGTACCTAAATCCTACTTCCAGTTCTCTAATGTAGGATTTCTCAACCTCGGTAGTTTGGAGAGGGTGGCTAACTCTTTGAGGAGGTCTGTCGTGTACATTGTAGGATACTGACCAGCATTCTTGTTTTTTGCACACGAGAGGCTAACAGAATCCCCAACTGAGACCAACGTGTGACAACCCAAAGCATCCACAGGCAATGCCAAACGTTCCCTGGGACACGACACATCAGCCCCAGTTGAGATTCACTGGCCGAATCCTTTTCATTAGCACCCAGTTTGACAAGAAATGTTGAGTATCATCCTGGATCCCTGCCCTGCCATTACTCCTCACACTGCTCCATTTAGAAGAGATGACCATTCACCCATCTATTTTCCCATTAATTACAGACGTAAGCAAACTTATTTTCTACTTCCAACCTCATTTTCATCATCCTTCTTTCTCCTGTTTTCCTACCAGTACAAATTTTCAAAGATGCAAACCTAAAATTGTCATGATGTTCCTGAAAACTCACTGGCTTCCCCAGCAGCTGCAGGTAGAGAGGAACTGTATGCAGGGCACAGGCATGCACATACACATATCATGTGTACACAATGGATACACCCTGTGTAACCGTATATACACACGTTTTTTTAATTTCCTCTTCATTCAAACTTTGCACGAAAGAGAATGGCTTTCTCACCATTTTCTGTTGAGGAAACTGTGAAGCACAGACATGAAGCCATTTTCCCACAACACACAGTCAGTAAGAAGTGGAATCTGATTTGTTACTGGGTGTCTACAACAAATGCCAACTTTTTATTGCCAGGCTGTGTTACCAGCTCTTCTCGTTTAGCTTTGTATCACCAGCACCTAGCACTATCCCTAGAATATTAGAGGTGGTCAATAAATACTTACTGAATATATAAGATAAAGAGGTATGGCAGGAAAGCCAGTCAGTCATTTTGAGATTATCCAAAAAGGAGTACTTACAAAGAAGGATGTGTTTCATTTGACTTTGAGCCAGGATGAGTCAGTCAGAATTGAAAGGGTCAGGGTTACTTTAACGGAGGTTTTGAGATTTCTTTGGGTCTTTACCAAAAAAAAATTGATATGAATTCATAATGTGGAGTTGTTCTGCTATATATATTTTTGTTGTTTTAAATTTATTTTTTCCCTAAGACCTCCAATTTACTCCTGTATAATAAGGCCTTCAAGAGAATCTCATTACCACCCAACACATAGTTCTACTCTAGTACATTTTATGACAGTTAAGCAAGTATTAGGCCATGGTGAATTTTATATACCCATTCTTTTTTTTTAATGTATATATTTTTATTGTTATTTATGTGTTTTACATTTTGTATTCCCCTTGGGTAACCCACCACCATTTCACCCGTGATCCAACTTCATGGTCCCTTGTGTTCTTTTCTACTCCATTTTGTGCCCTTACCCTCCCCTCCCCCACACACACATACCCGCTGAGTATCTCTCTCCTATTTGGTTTCCTTATAGTCCTGTTATAAGTGAAACCATTCGATACTTTTTCTTTCTGGCTTATTTCACTGAGTATGATCCCCTCTAATTCCATCCATGTTGCTGCAAATTGCATGTGTTTATCTTCTTTGAATGCTGAATAATATTCCATTGTGTATATGTACCACATCTTCTTGATCCAATCATCTATTTTTGGACATCTGGGTTGCTTCCATACCTTTGCTATTGTGAACAGTGCCGCAATGAACATATGGGTGCATGTAACCTTTTGAATTAGTGTTTTTGTGTCCTTTGGGTAGATTCCCAAACGTGGTATTGCTGGGTCGTATGGAAGTTCCATTTTTAGCAATTTGAGGAACCGCCATACAGCTTTCCATAGTGGTTGGACCAGTTTGCATTCCCACCAGCAGTGCAAAAGAGTTCCTTTTTCTCCACATCCTTTCCAGCATTTGTTGTTGCCTGTATTTTTAATGTGTACCATACTCACAGGTGTGAGGTGGTATCTCATAGTGGTTTTGATTTGCATTTCCTTGATGATAAGTGATGTTGAACATTTTTTTATGTACATGTTGGCTATTCTTACTAGCAAATCCATGCCTCACTAATCAGTGTTACCACCCGTCTGACTAGTTACGGTCTTGAATAGCACTTTTTTCAATGAGCTGCTGTTTGCCATTTAACATCAGGTGATTCTCACAATCCCAATAAGGGTTATTCTGAAAAATTACATGTACATCTATAGTAAGATATATAACAAAGCAGAAAATATGACATAAACTCAGTTGTCCATTTAAGGCTCCTAATTACTCCCTACTACCTGTATGATTGTGATTTCTTTAAAAAGAGTACAAAAGGCCATATTGCCTTTCAAACTGGTGAGTAAAAGTAGTGAGGTGTATTAAAACTGGTGAATTTTAAAGGGGCAAAAAAAAAATCAGACAATGTGGAATGTATTTTAATTGACCCAGCAACTTCTAAAAGGATTTTCAGATATTCAGAGATCCCCTCAGCTATGATCAGATATAATTTGGGGTACAAGTTAATAATGTGCTGTGGTGCTATTCAAAGACTTCTCTAGGAGTTGGACACCAGGCAGTATTCTCTCCTGACAAGGTAGCAACTATCTCAATCAGGTAATTAATTTTGTAATATGTTTAATTTTTTATTTACCTGGACAGATCTTTTTAAACGTTTTTTTCCAAAAGTCATACATACTACAGTGCTTACGTGTTACGTTTTGTCTTTAGTGAAATGTTCATCAATATTTTGTATTCTGGGCCTCCCTGGTGGCACAACGGGTTAAGTGCAGCACTATGAAACTTTCCAGAGCCACTGCAGCACTAGTTTGATACCCAGCCGGAGAGATTCCCACTTGGCACAGCAGACCTCTCCTGCCTCGCTCGCTGCTCCCCACTCTGTCTCTGGTGAACCCTCTCGCCACCCCACGCCTCTGGCCGGTACCCCAGCTTGTATGCATAAATAAATAAATCTTTAAAAAATAATTTTGTATTCTACTTAACAATGAAGATCAAAACCGATAAATATCTTGTGCTCCTCTTAGCAAAGGACTACCTAGTACAAAGTATTGATTGGTTTTGTTGTTCTCAATATTTCAAGTAAAAGGATATGGACCTTCTGTTATGCAATTATTAAACTTATTTTTGTCATAAAATATATATGTTAAATTGAAAAATCCCCTTCGACTATATATTAATGATGTAGACATACAGTGTCACTTATCATGATTTATACATATTTCCATATATTTCCAAACTGCTCCAAGTTGAAGGGTCAAAACTGTTCATAAATTTTAAAATGTATCCATATATATTTTCTATGAATTACTCTCAAAGATATCAATTACCTTAGATCACTATTGAGCAAATGCTGTCTTATTTTTAATTCTCAGAGCCATTTTTAGGAATTATTTTCATGATTTTAAAAGAGAATGAATATGGCCTTCAGCACCATGCAATCTGAAATAATCTAAATCTGTAAGTAAGAATTGTCACTTGTCCACATTCTCATTTGCACCTAAAACATGAAGAAGGCGAGTCATTCAGTCTGCCAGCCTCTGAAGAAGTATTTACTAAGTACCCAAAAGCAAATGAAAATCAACAAGTCATATTTGATACCATCAGCTAGGCTTCAGTTCAACAGTAGGAGAGAAATAGGTAAAGAAATCACTGTAATATGATGTTAGAGATACAGTTAGAGACCTACAAGTACTACTTTGAGAATATAATAAAGGAAGCAGTTGCTTTTCTCTGTGTGAGAAAGAATGTCAAAAGCAATCCAAGTTCTAATTGGGTTTAAACCTTAATATTGGGTTAAAAGAATATAAGAAAACCAATAAAGTGTAAAAAATAGAATTAGACTTCCAGTGGCAAATTTAATGTAGTATGCACAGATGTTCATTATTTAATGAAGCACATCTGAAACTTAAATAGTGTTAGAGTGCTATGTTATATCAATAAAATGTATACATAAGGTAGCACAGGCATACCACAGAGATTACAGGTTTAATTCCAGACCACCACAATAAAATGAATTCTATAATAAAAACTAATTAATTAAATTCTTTGATACTTTCATGTATTTTAATTGTTTATTATATGTGTGTATACTGTTCCCACTAATTGAGGTGAGTGATATAAATAGCTTTCTATAATAACATACAAAATAATTCTTAGAGCTGAATACTATTCTACATAGATGTTCCACAATTTACTTAATTCCTTATTTAAGGAGATTTATGAATTGTCCTCTTTTTAATTACAGGGAATTATTCAATAAGCAGTTTCTGCATTGAGCGCTGCCTGTATTCTTCAAAGGAAAATTTCTGGTTCAAAGTACATGGAGATTTTCAATATCATGGACATATATCGTGTTGCTCTATAGAAAAATGATATCAATTTTCATGATGTGTGGCCAGGAATTGACCAACCTTCAACTTAGACAGCAAATCTGCTCTGAGAAATACCCAACTCAAAAACTTAGGGTGCCTTTAATAGGAGGCTGGCAAGCCCTGTGTCACATCCGAAAGAGATCCAGTCACCATATGAGCAGAGCAATAGTTACCTGGGGATAAGCAGGTGGGTAGGAGAGAGGAATTACACAGGAACACAGGCACACTTTGGGATTTGGATATTTTTGAGTGGATATGTTGACTATCTTGATACTGATACTAGTTCCACCTCTTTACATATATATGTCAAAAACTGGATGTTTAAAATATGTGTATTTTATCATACGCTAATTGTTCCTACGGCTCTTAGAAAATGTAACATCTGAACAATATGTAATTTAATCCATTGGGAAATTCTATGATGTTTTAATTTAGGGAGCTGATGAGCATGATTAGAAAAAGCGAGAGGGGTGGAAGAGGGTAAGAAAGGAAAGTGTTTTCAACACTGTCTTGGTCAAGGATGCTTTGACGAAGATAAGCAGAGAAATGCCTTGTAAATTGGCCAGAAAACTACAGTAGATTGATGGACATACCACTTACAGCAATGGTTCACTACTTAATGGAACAGGAGTAATCTTGATATGTTTAATAATAGATATTTGAGGTCAAATCTCCTAAATCAGAATCCTTAGTGCAGGAGCAAGGAACAAGTTTTTGTTTCAGTTCCCAAGTATCTCATGAAGCATCCAAATCAATTGACTTTAATTCACTGTCCAACCTACTGTCTTCCTCATCACTTTGTCTTCTGAGAAGACAATTTTCCACTTGGCTCGTGGAGAGTGTGACATTTGAAGACACGTTTGGAATGCCATAATTAATATAAGACACTCATTTTATAAATCAGCCTCTTTCAAGTCTGACACCAAACTGATTGATTCTACATCAGTTAATAAACTGTATGTTTAAACATGAAAATAAAAAATCAAATCTCAGACGGCTGAAAATCCAAATTTAATCATTCTCTGAGGCTCGCCTGCACCATTTGAATTGCAATATCTATACAAGGTTCTTTTACATAAATACTTCTAAAATACATGATTTTATAATTCAAAATGCCCAAAATACATACCTAGTTAAATGTAAAGCCTTAGTGGAGATATCAGAGATAGTGAAGGGAAGAGACATGTGCATGAACCAACAGAAATCTCAGGATTACAGAATACTATCAGATGAGCTAGGATACATTCAGAATGTGAAAAGATTACATGTACCATTTAATGAAGAAAAAAAAAAAAGATGACCATAACTTGAGAGGCACAATCACTCTTTGACCATTTCTACAGAAGTTTTAAAAGCCACATGCATTCTTTTAGGTATTTATATTTACCTGGTGGTATACTAAAATTCGTAACTGTTGGATAAAATTCTTTTTATAACCCTTATATATTAAGGCAGTCAGCAAACTAATAATGTACTCTCATAAAACTCTTGGCAATGTAAATCACCACTGAGAACTCAGCCTGACATTTGAATTACTTGAATTTATATCAATGACTTACTGAATATTCAGCAATGTTAGAAATATACTCATTATTAATAATGACTTTGAGAGAAAGTATTTGCTGAAGTTGCTGGATAGAAGGCACCCACTTGAATAAAAGCTTTTTCTTTATTTTCAATTTTGTCATGAAATTTCATGATTTCATTAAAATTAAGGAAGTTTTCCAGTGTAAAGCATATGACTTTCAGTCTTCTTGTTTAAGAGTGTTTGAGAATTTTGTGTCATGAGCATTCAGAGTTATTTTTACCTTTGATTTCCTGGAGTCTAACACAGAAAAGACAGAGTAACTAGGGTGAAATAATCACTTTCACTTTCAGACCGAGTTAAAAAAAATTTTGGCATTAATTGAAATTTGAAAAACAAGTACCTTCATTATATTCTATATGCTCTAGATAATTTTATTTTTCTTTCCAAACCTTGTCATCTTATCTAGTATTATTTTGTTTTAATGGGGTTTTTTTTCTTACATAAAAGAACAAATGAAGTAAGAGGAAAAGGAAAGATGTTTGTTTATACTAAAGTGGCAAGAAAAAAGAGCATGTATGTGAACAAATGTCCGTTTCCAAAGGTTACATCCTGTATGATTGCATTTTACATTCTTAGAAGGACAAAATTGTGAATGAAATGTGATGAAAATTAGCTCAAGTGGGTGTGATCTCAGGTGGGGAAAAGGAGCAAATACAAGGGGGAGCAAGAGGGATTTCCTTTGGGATGACAGAACATATCTGCATCTTGCTTGTGGTGGTGATAAAGCCTAAATATGAACTTAAATTGTGTCTAAACACACACCCACACACACACATCTAAAAACTGAACTTTCATTTTTCTGAAATGAATGAAAGTCTGTACTTTCATTCACAGTATAGTGCCAGTGTCGATTTTCTGTTTTTGCTTTTTCCTTAGGGTGGGTGGGGTGTCACCATTGTTGGAAACTGGGCTAAGGATTGAAGAGACTGTACTATTTGTGCAACTTCCTTTGAGTCTGTATTTAATTCGAAATAAACAGACTGAAAACTAGGTGATGCTGAGTGATCTGTCCACACTCACACAGCATGAGATAATCAGGACAAAGACTATGGGATTAGGACATATGCAGATACCTGGTTTCCTAAAGAGCATATGTGAATATTCAGCAGCATGATCTGGGGAAGTTATTTCTCCCCACTGACTAACGTGAATAAATAGAAGAAAATGTGAAACTTTATTTTTAAAAAATATATTTTTATTTATTTATGCATACAAGAACTGGGGTGTAGGCCAGAGGTGTGGGGGGTGGTAAGAGGATTCACCAGAGAAAGAGTGGGGAACAAAACAGGTGGATCTACTGAAATATACTGCTGAGGAGAGCAGTGGGTGAAACAGGAGAGGTCTGCTGTGCCATGTGGGCCAGCTCCCTGGCTGGGGATCTAACTCATGCTACAGTGCCTGACAATAGCTTGATAGCGCTGAGTCTTTAACCTGTGCGCCACCAAGAAGGCCCGAAAATGTGATATTTTAAAAAATAAAACATTTTAAGCTATGTGATTTATAAACCTGACAATCATAATAATAATAACAAAATCATGTTTCTACTGATTTGATACTGCCTGGAAATTTTTCACTATATTTCGACAATGTGTTTGGGATGACCTGAAGAAAAGAGTCACATGCAATATACTAAAACTCCTTTGATGGCACAGGGCTGGACTGGGGCTCATAAGGAGTTCTGCAGTCACGCTCCAAGACGCCACAACTCAGGTATCAAGAGCGCTCTGTGACTGCTGATCAGCTAGATGTGCTCTGCATATCACCTGCTGCGGAGAGAACAACTCACCGTGGTTGCAAATATCAATCCTGATTACGGTCACAGGCTGTCTGCAGCATAACCTAGAGTGGACAGCCCTGAGGGCTGATCAATTGCAAGGCAGTTGGTGACCTCCACAGAGTATCAGGAAGGAGCAACTGGTAGTGTGCTAATAACAGCAATGGCTCAGCACGTCTCCAGACGGGACATGGCGTGGAAAATGAGCCAGCTGCAAATTTGCCAGGACCTGTGTGGTAGTGACAGCCGTGACCCCACTTTAAAGACATGAAACCCATCTCAGCTGTTTAATATCACATGTCATAGAGACATGTCACCCTAGTGAGCTTACTCCAAGGATACTACACTGAACTGAAATTCAAGTTCCAGAATGGTTGGGAACCTGGATAATTGAGTGAATAGATGTTCAATAACTGTATGGAAAATGAATGATGGAAATATACCTGTGTGTGTGTGTGTGCGTGTGCATGTGTGCATGTGTGCATGTGTGCATGTTTGTGTGTGTGTGTACCTTTTATGGATTACATCTGGAAGCATATACAACACAAAGCTAACAGTGATTATTTCTGGATGCAAGAGATATAGAGACTTATTATTTTGTTACTTAGCCTATATTTTCTACTTTTCCATAATAAATCTATTATATTAATCAAATAATTAAAGTGACCTGAATCTTCAGAGTGCTTCTCAACCCTCTTTACTTCCAGAAAACTCAATTACACATATCAAGAATTAGAGTTGCTTTTCCCATGGTTGAAATTTTAACAGAAAAGTAATTTCATATTTTACCTCAGTTTTTTTAAAATACTTAATTAAAATATCAAAAAAAATAAAACCATCTTAATGTAACTGAAGACTATTATTTTATTTTCAATGGAAAAAAATAGCATGTAGTTCCTGTAATAAATCTTTATGCCCAACACATAGCACATGAGCTCCAGTGTCTAGAATCGTATCTGACACAAAATCAATTTGCGATAAATGTGGGCTAAATGAATGAAAGGCTAAAGGAAAACAGCCTGAAATCAAGATAGCACTATATCCACTAAGGAACTTTTTCATATTAGTATTATCAAGAAGTTCAAAGGAAAGAGGGTACTGGTGAGTGAATAAAAGTCTGAGAGCTCACAAAGAAGACTCCTTGAGTTGAAGAGGTTCCTTTCTATTTCAGGGCTGACCCTGTACCTGGAGAAGACTGCAGGCTCTCTTTAGTGGCCTCATCTCTGGCTGAGTGATGCCTCTTTGGTACCTGGGTGTTCAGTCCCTGCTAGCTTGCTAGTGTGATGGTTAGTTTCATGCATTGACTTGACCAGGTCCAGGGGTACCCAGGTATTGGGTCAAACATTATTTCTGGGAGTGTGTGTGCGGGTGTTTCTGGAAGAGATTAGCTTTTGAATCAGTGGACTGAGTGAGTAAAGAGAATGGCCACGCCTCATGTGAGTGGACATTGCCAGGCTGCTGAGGACCCGAGTGGAACCAAAGGCAGAAAAAGGGAGAACTGGCTATCTTGCCTGAGAGCTTGAGCTGGAGTTTCATCCTCTCCTGCTCTCAGCCTGAAACTCATACCATCAGCTTATTTGTTTATCAGGCCTTTGGGTTCTTTAGAACATGTTACAGGTTCCCTAGGTCTCTGGCTTACAATAAGCAAACTATGGGACTTCACAGTCTCTGTAGTCATGTGACCCAAATTCCTCATTTCATAGACACAGAGATTGAGAAAGAGGGAGAAAGAAAGTTGTGATATGTTTACACAGTAGAATATTACTTAGCAATCAAAAAAGATAAACTCATGCCATTTGTGGCAACAAGGATGGAGCTGAAAGAGATTATGCTAGTCAAAATAAGTCAGAAGGAAAAAGATAAATAGTGGATAGTCTCACTTACATGTGGACTCGAGAGAAAGCAAACACAAAAGGTCAAGAAAAAGTGGAAACTAGCGAGCCGGCCATGAATGTGAGGCATCCAGCAAGGGAGGGGTAGGGAGGGGACACCAAAACAGGGAGGGAAGAACACAAGAGAATATGGTGATGGTTCACGCATGACAAGGTGGAGGGAGAACTATGGGGATTACAGCAATATAAAAAAAGAAGTCATTAACTAATGAAAAGAAGGAGAAAAATAGAGAACTCTAAGTAAGCCAGTTAGGCATAATATCTGCTAAAAGGAGATGCTAACCCGGAATTACTTGCAAGGATGTCACGTGCCAGGGAGAGAAAACTAGAAGGGAGCCGGGAAGTTCTGGGAGAGCGTTCAGGCCACGATGCAGATCCCACTAGGAGCAGAAGAGGGACTGGCAGTTGAGAGGAGGGTGCCAGTGCGCCATAGTCTAAGGGACACCCAGCGAGGCTGTCAGTGCAGCCAGGAGGCAGAGTCAGAAGTGACAGGCGTGCCCTGTGTCTCCTGCCACACTCTCTCATGATTGACAGGCGCAGCCCGTGGGGGCACAGCCTGGCAGCACCACAGCCGTGGATGCCAGCAACCTGGGGCAGGTCAGGTCCCCATAGTGAGAGGTGTGTGAGTGCAAAGCCCATGGCCATTCCATACAGAGCACAAACCTAACAGATCTATTTAATAATATATTCTGAGACAACATCTTACTTTAAATAATGACATGAAACATTAATTTCAATAAAAGGATCAAGTGCAGAATGTTACGGTCTGCTGTCAATGTCAAGGCTAACTTGCAGAAGCATATTTGCTCCATGAGGCACCAGCATCTTTCATGGGTGATTTATACAGAGGTTAATTTTATATACATTCCTGAGATGTCTGTCAGATGTATACTCTGCAGAAGAACAAGGTAAGCACTCACAGTTCATGCAAATTAATATCAGATAAGTTTGAGATAAACACCTCCACACACGCTATTTCTTACTATGCTATTTCTCTCATATTTTCTTTCTTGACCTTGTTTTAACACCCTTTCAACTTTAATAAATAATAACAATTTTATGGACAAGTTATGAAAGTTAATATAAACAGTATTTTGAGAACGTAGGATTCGATTGCTATTTTGAATTGCAAATGCTCCCTAAGCCCTCTCCACGTTCACATTCACCTACCCTCTCTCTCTGACTCCTATTTTCATGAATTCTATACCTTTTTCTAATCTGGTTTCCAGTTACATTTCTATTATTTTTCAAAGTCCTAATCCATATTGCCATGAAGAGTGGATCTGGGCATCTGCCCGTGCTGTAGCATGAGCGTGGACTAGAGGCAGAATCGATGCCTTTCCTGTCCCGTATGTCCCAGACTCCCTAGAAGATTGCTGGGCTAACTGCATATCCTGAACGGTGGTATACACTGAGAAATATAAACATATAAAATCATTTATGAAATGACAGATCAAAACTTCCTGTATTATTTACACATCCTCAGGTAATTTTTATATTCATAAATACCTGAGCATTTCTGCTACAGGGAATCCTGAAGCAATACTTGGGTGTCTGTAGCAACCTGTGTTTGCATCCAGCAATATGTGATTTCAGCGTTATGGAGTACCAGCACGGTGGTAAATGTACATTTTCTTCATTTGAAAAACATTTTTTTGAATTTTTTACCTGCTTCTGTCATTAATTTTTTTTTATATTTTGCATTAAACTAATAATGGCTTTTAGAAAATATGTAATCTAAATTTAGATAACTATATCTGCATATCATTGTATTTAATTTTCTGACTGTAAATTATATCAATAGTGGAAATGCAGCATTTATCTCAATGTTACTATTACTCATAACAACTAATGAAAAGGCAATGCTCCCTGTATGTTTAAAAAAAAAAATGTTTCCATCCAACTCCAAGGAGGATTTCTTTATCAGATGCTTCATGAATCTTTAACTAGCTGCAAGTCTGTATGAAAGTGAGTATTTGTTGAAGATAACTAATTGCATATTGGAGGCAAAACAATTTTTTTTAAGATTTATTCATGCATATAAGAGCTGGGGGGTAGGCCAGAGGTGTGGGGGTAGTTAGTAAGAGGATTCACCAGAGACAGAGTAGGGAGGAGAACAGCGGGACCTACTGAAATACATTGCTGAGGGGAGCAGTGGGTGAGAAAGGAGAGGTCTACTGTACGATGTGGGTTAGCAACCCTGTCAGGGATGGAATGCTGCAGTGACTGTGGATAGTTTCATTGTGCTGAGACTTAACCCTTTGTGCCACCAGGGAGGCCCCAGGAAATACAATGTTTTAAGGTATTTTGCTTCAATTAACCTGAGCTTTCTTTCTCTTAGGTAGAGTTTCTAAATGATAGCTTTGAAAACCCTTTCACAAAAGCACTGTTATGCTTAGTCACTCCTCTCTCATTCCCTATATGCATAATACAATTTTGGAAGCCAAATAATTGCCAATATTAATAACTTATTTTTACTTTTCCTTAACTGAGTGAGGTTGACACATTATCTGCTACTGACATGTAACCAAGTAATGTGTATCAAATAATCACCTGGAAGCCAGGTATTTGTCAGCACCTCCAAAGCATGGTGCTCAGAACACCATTAACACCCGCAGGCTTCTTGTCAGAAGGGCAAATTTTGGGGACCCACACAGATTAACTGAATGGAATCTGCACAGTTTAGTCCAGAGGTCTGTACTATAACAAGCTCTCTCCTTGATGTTACAAAATTTGCAAATGTGTTAAAATTTTAGAACTATTGGCCTGCATGACAACATGTGCATTCCACAGATACAGAAACAAATTTGGATCACTGACTGGATTTCATTTTTCATGTAAAAGCTTTAGCAATAAGTCAACACTATCACAGGATAAGGAGATGCTTTCCCTACAGCATCTTACACAAATTTCTAAAATCACTTTGTATCATAAATTCTCATGAAGTAGATTGGAAGGGATGGAAGACGCCGGCTGTCAGGAAGAGGGACAGTGTATGTGTATCCTCGTGAGCCATATGGGAGGGCTCACTGGGGCTTTCTCTATTTTTATGGATTTTAGGTCACAGAGTTAGGGTTTAAAACAGTCACCCAGGAAAGTATGATGAAAGTCAAGGCAAAACTACCAAGCCCCAGTGAGAAACTCGGAGGTCAAATACACAGGGCAAAATTCAGGGCAGTGAGGGTAAAATATAGTACAGGTTTCAAAGTCAAGATCAAGAATATAGAGAGCAAAACTAAAGCTCTAGAGAAGGTAGGAAAATGGGATCTTGTACTAATGTCAAAAGGAAGAACTTGAGCCCCTGAAGTACCAATTGGAAGAGCTTCCTCAAGGCTCCTAGTCAATTTGTTTTGATTCCTTTGTCTAAGGGCAAGGGCATACAACAAGTGGTAAAGCCAGAGAAAGAAACAAACATCTCAAATCCATTTAGCCATCTTTCAAGATATAACTATACAAATATAGTATATAAGACCTGATATTTCATTAAACTTAAATCATCTAAATCCACGAATGCCCACCACATGTTTTAAAATATTTTTCTCCCTTTGAGTTAAAAGAATTTTTAGTTCTTATTCCTTAATAAATGGTATATTTTGAATTTTTGTCATGAGTTATTCCTTTGCTTTTGTGATGACCTTTTCAAAGAGTGTCTTTATATAACCGCAAATATAAATACTATTTTAAAGTGTATGGTGTGTTACTATTCTTAAGAGAATTTCATAAATACAGATGATTTGTTTGCTAACAATAACTAGAGATTGTATAATGAAAGACAAGTTAAAATAGCAAAATTAGATAGCTCTTCTGTAAACAGTATCTATGTATATAGAGTGCACACTAAAATGCACATTGTGTAACAGAAAAAGCATATATACTGCTTAGTAAAGGATGTTAGAGGTTCAAGAAAAATTGAAACAGAGACTAAGGAAAAATGGAAATGAAAGCAGAGATTAGTAGAGAATACCCATGCCAAGCCATATGATTAAAAATGTTTTAACTTCCCACAACTGAAAGAATTATCATCATTTCTCTATGAAGAAGAACAATTGTAGAGCAGGTCAGGTCATGGTATGGAGTCTGGAGCTAGAACACCTGTGATGACATTTTGACTATTTATCTGTTTATGTGGCCTTGGGGAGATACCTTCATCCCTCTGTAAAAAGGGACAAGCAATAATATATGCTAATTAAGTTTTTTTTATGTGCTAAATTATTTAATAAGTGAAAGGGCCTGCACACATCAAATGTTCATTTTAGGGTTATCAGTATTATAAAGAAGCACTAATAATGAAAATTAATGTGAAGCACATGTGTAATTTTAGAGTTTTATGTAGCCACAATAAAAAGGTAAAAAGAAGTAAGTGAAATGAATTTTATTAATATATTTTATATAGCCCATCTTATACTTGTGTGTTCTCCCAAAATTCATATTTTTAATTCATAATCCTCAATGAGAATATGAAATTACTTGGAAAGAGTTACTAAAGATAGAATTGCATTAAAGTAATGTGAGAATATATCAGAACAGAGGTGGACCCCTAATCCATATGACTGGTGCCCTTTACAAGAAGGGAAAATTTGAACATACACATGCACATAGGGAGGATGCAAAACAGAGAAGTGGATAGAGAAGATGTGATCTATATACACGATGGGGTATCAGGGATCAAAAAAGATAGACTCATGCTATTTGCAGCAAAATGGATGGAGTTGGAAGGGATTATGCTAAGCAGAGTAAGTCAGAAGGAGCAAGAAAAATATAAGATGGTGACACTTATAGGAGGAATATAGGGAAACTGAACAAAGGATCAGGAAAAAGACAAAACTTGCAGCTAAACCATAGATCTGAGACATCCAGGAAGGGAGGAAGGGAGGAGGGGTGTGGGGAGCACAAGGGACAGCAGTGGTGGTTTCACTGTGCCGTGATGGTGGGAGAATTATGGGGACAGGACTCAAGGGGAGAAATCAAACACTGGACAAAAATGAACAACAAAGTAAGAAAATGAAAATCAAATATTGAGAAAAACTTGCTAAAACTGAGCTTGGGATTAATAATATTGTACTTTTCATAAAATGGAATTTGTTTTTAATGAAAATAGATCTTATTATAAAGGTTGTAAGTCACATACTTACATATATGCTTAACACAGTCATCACGTTAAAGTGTTAAAACAATAGAGTCCTTTCTATTAAAACCAAAAGAAGGTAAGAAACTTATTAAACAGCACTATCAATTACATTGTATTGTAAGTGTTACAAAGTGCAATTTTAAAAAGATAATAAAGTGGAAGTATAAATACCGGTAGGATCCAAAAATGATTATTTTCGATATAAAATAGTATAGTTTGAAAATCTCAAAACACTTGAAAACATGCAGAATCTCTAACACTGTTCATATAAATAAGTTGCATAGCTCTAACAGAACCAAAAGAGGAGATAAGCATAAGAATGTGCAGAAATTATAATGAAGAAAACCATAAAACTACTGAGGGAGATAAAGAAGACTTTATTTTTAACATAAATGCCGAGATACCATCTTCTTGACTAGGAAGACTCTACATTGTAAAGATGTCAGTTTCCTCCCTAAATGAAATCTATAAATTCAATGCAATCCCAAAGTGGTGGAAAATATGAAATTGACACGATAATTCTAAAGTTTATCTGCAAGTATGAACCTCTGAATACCTGGTATCAATAGATCAGAGGGGAAGGCAAGACCAGACAGGCAATTTGGGAAGTTACTGGTTACGGCCTTGAAAAAACTTAAGCTAAAACTCTACACCACAGACTTCACTACAACACATCTCAGAGATTTATTTTCTTATATAATCAACATTATAGTAAACATCCAATAATATTTTGATTGCCAGAAAAATCATAACATAAAAGAAAATACCAATGGTGCCAACACGTGAAACAAAAGGTGGATGTTCAAATATGTTAAGGTGTATCTGTAAAATGGATTATTATATTGACATATAAAATAGTGATGCCTGTACATTTACACCAATTAGGACAATCTCTAGGATGACAGATATAAATAGGCAGGGGGAGTTATCTGGAGAGAAATAAACCTAAGTTCAATGTAGGCTAACTCTGAATTGCGCAACTGGATATTCCATTTTTACACTTCTCTATTGCTGTAAGTTTTTACATGTGTTTATATTAGGGTCATATGCAAAAGAAAAAAGACTTCACTTCTGGAAAATACACATGTAAGATGATGTACAGAATATTAAGATAAGATTAAGACAGCAATGAAGAGTTTGGGCCCTATTCAGTGCTCCTATTAGTGGGCATGCAAATCTGAACAAGTCACTTCTTTGTGTCTTTATATTTTCATCTTTCTTTCTTCCCCAAAGTGAGACTTAAAAAAATCTCACTTTTGGGAGCCACACCATGTACACACAAAGCTACACACCTTCTACAACAAAGACGCATGGTACCAGGAAGGAGGACCAATAGTTAGGATGTGTAAATTCCTGTAGTTGTTGAGGGAAATGTTGGCAACCCCAGAATGGGAAAGTGCAAGACTACTGTTGTTACTGAATCATCCTCTGCCTCTCCAGTTTAATCACATGCTTTTATTAAACAGTACACTCTTCTTAGCAATGTAATCTACCCCTGTGCTACTCTTCAACATTAGTTAAGCCCTATAACCATCACAATGCTCACATAATTGGTAATACTGGTATAGGAAACTATATTAATTTCAAGGTCCAGTAGAAACACAAAAAGACATCAGTATTTATCAAGTGAAATAAAGGAGGTAGAGAAAAATTATTACTCATAAAAGTGCAAAGAGGGCGCCATAAACAACGAAGTGTACTTGGTTGGAAGAGTAAGCTAAATTGGGTGATTTGTTTTAAAAGCAATCTCTAGATTTATAGGACTTTGGTAATCGTTTATTTTTGTTCTAATTCAACTACAAGTATAAACTCAGCTCACGTCAAGGTTATAGAAGAAAAGAGAAAATTGTTCTACCACAAATCAGCTATGTGACCTAAGCTAATATCTTATCTTCTCTTGGTCTTAGTTTTTTCAACCAATTAGATTGTTTCAAAATTCTCTAGACTGATTCTCTGTTTCTTTGTATTTCTCAAAGATCCAAATTTCTTTTATACCTATAAGCATTTTATGGCTAATCAACCTTTAGAGTTAAATTATAGTTGAATAAGATTTTTACTTTAAATTAACCAAATAATCTGCATCGTGGGGAAAGAGCATGATTCTCAAAGGTAAGTTCTGCACAACCCAAAATGATATGTTCATTCCTTACCTAGTCTGACAATAATCGAGAAATCAGGCAGATAGAGAACAAGTGCTTGTTTTATTATTGATAAAAGCAATACTGAAATATAGAGCTGAGGTATTTGGCTGAATACACTTGTTAAGAGTCTCTACCTAATTCACTGCATATTCCCAACCAGTCTTGGGCACAGCTGCACAATCATAGGCCTCTCCATGGGGAACTACCCAGTAAATCTTAGTCCATGAAGGCACAGAATAAAATGTGTGTTCTCTGCATAAGCTCAGACCCCCAAGATAATGAAAGAGGAAGCATCTGAGCTTAACTCTGTCTCAAAAACCACAAATCAGATCAGACACTCCCCTCCTCTGAGAGGAAGAAGTAAGGCAGAGAATGGAGAGAGATTCAACTTACTACTCTAGTGGCTCCTTCCTCCACGTGGCACAAAGTCTCTAGGATGATAGATATAAATGGGCAGGGGGAGCTACCTGCAGATAAATACACCTAAGGTCAATTCAGGCTAACTCTGACTTGTGCAGTTATATGTACGAAGCCACGGGGAAAGGAAGTTCCATCCCTTTCCACAGTCCCCAGATTTCTTCATTTACTTCATCACGAAGCATTAGGGTCAATATGTTCCCAAGTTCATGAGGATGTTGCCCCAAGCTAGTAACTGCAGATCTTTGGTCTTGAGACTACTTGCTGGCATTGTAGATTTTGGCTCTACTGGAAAATAGCATCTTCAAGATCCCTGAGCAGAAGAGGCAGGTGGTCATTCTAACGTCTTACCAAGACAAAGTCCTCAGTCAGGCTCTCTGGATGACCCATACTACAACAGATCTCCATGTTACGGGAGTTAAATAGCATTAATTTTCACTACCTATTTTCTTGCAATCTAAACTGTGCCTCTGATATTTCCTTTCTGCCATTTTCTACTCCTTTCAAGATGACTCGGGTTTTTTAATAATTTAAATAAATTTAATTTGTTTATTTTCTTACATCTTTGTTCATTTTTGTACAGTATTTGATTTTAAGTTTTAAAAACATTTCCGTTGCTTTGAGGTTGGCCGCTTTCCTTCTCTAACTCAGTTCGGGAAAACACTGCTTGCCACGTCCAAGGACCTTCTTTGCATCATACTGCCCTTTGTTTCCTAATCCAGATTTTCTAGTTCCCATCAGAACCTTCTTGTTTTCATTCTGATAGCAAAATGAGGCTAATTCAAGAAGTATTGAGATTCCCAAAGGTATTGTTTGACCAGGAAGACTTGTACACAAATTATCATTTACCCATGGTCCTGCCTGGATCCCCAATAAAATGCCTATTTTCTCACTAATCCTAATTCCATGAATCCCTTGGGTGTGTTGCCCAAAGAATACAGCAATTCCTGGATGATGGTTTGTAGTAAATACGGCACCTTGCACACCAGCATTCTAACAATTCTCTGATCACGTTACTCTGATGGTGTCTCCTGCCCTCAAACATGGCCAGACTATTTCACACTCACTTGGCACAGCCAACACAGTATAGAGGGCCTACGGTGCTCTTTCCAGTTTTGCTTTTATTTTCTACAATGTAAAGATATTTAATATCCATCTGTGTTGTTATATTCTTTGATGACTAAATCCAACTCTAAAGTCAAATATGAAAGTTTTTAAGAAATCTGTTTTACAAAGTCTAGAGTGGGAAGAAATAATTGCACAGAACTTTTAATAAACAATCTAAATTGTGTTTCAAAGACTCATGTACCTTTTTCTCTCAGCTTTATGTAGGTAGTACTGACAAGTCACTATCTCATATATATATATATCTCAGGTGTACAACCTGATGTGTTGCTTTGTATTCAATATATACATTGTGAAATAATCTCCAAAATAAAGCTAATTAACATATCACTTCACACAGTTAATATTTTCTTTTTGTGTGCTAACACTTAAAATTATCTCTTCAAGAAAATTCAATTATACAATACAGTATTTTTAATTATAGCCAATTGTACACTAGATCTCCAAGACTTACTCATCTTGCATACCTAAAACATTTTTCTTCTCGACCAACATCGCCTCATTTCCTTCTTCCCTCAGCCCCTGCTAATGTTTTTCTATTATTCATTGTACTGCAACATTAACAAGAAATCTCTTAATAGTTTCCTTTACCCCTTTAGATTGATTGTTCCAGTCAGCTCTTTGGAATTTTACATCTGTTCTCTTTTGTCTAATTAGTGTTTCCAATTTGGTAAGATCTAGTAGATCCTAATTTTCTATATAATGGAGCATTTATTAATAAGACATTATTGTACCTTCTTTGCCTGTCTCCATCATCTCATTTCCCCTTCACAATTCTCCAGTCAATTCTGGAAGTTATCAACATATCTTATAATGAAATCCCCCTCTCCCTCTAGCTTCATTGGTTTTTCTCCCTTTCATTTTATTCTAAGATGGAAATGCACTGCTGAGGGGAGCAGCGGGCGAGGCAGGAGAGGTCTGCCGCGCCATGTGGGCATATCCCTGGCTGGGCATCGAACTCACGCTGCAGCTTCAACAGCTCCACAGCGCTGCGCTTAACCCACTGCACCATCAGGAAGGCCCAGCTACCTGCAGATTTTTTAACTTACTGAAACACAACTTGTTTTCAGGATTAAAACGCTTTTGGTGTCTTCTGCCTGTCTGCTCCATGACTCCTACATCAGGCTCTAACCCTGTCTGGGTAGTTCAGTTCTCACTAGCCACTGACATCCTCTAACCCCTTAAATGGCAAGTGCTTTTGAAAGAGCTATTCTGTGTACTTGCCAAGAGAAAAGTAGTCACATTTATTTGGCCAAAAATCATGGGCAGTGCATAAATATCTACATGAGGGGGTCCATATTTACAAAGCCTATGTCATAAAACTACTTGGTCATGTTCCACGAGTTGAAAACCAAATCACAAAATAATAATTTTAAGTATATAAAATAAACCAAAAACTGAAGTCATACTTACTTGTTAAAAAAATAATTGATACATTCATTTCCAATCCGTTAGATTTTAAATCACCCATCATGTTTATATCCATAATTTTTTAACCCTCAATCCCATTTTGTGGTTTTTTTTCCTCAAATATTCTAGCCGAATACACAAGATAATGAATTCTAACTATTCCAATAAATAGGTCCCTGGTCTCTGCACAGGTTCAGAATCAATTGAGACAGGAAGAATCAGGAGACAGACAAATGTAACCTTTTGAAAAACAGAGAGTGGATTTATGGTTCAGCCAATGGATTAAGACGACAAAGTTAGGGAAGAACATGTGTCTCCTATTCCTTATTGAGGGACATTCATTAAAATAACTACTTGACCCCTCTCTTCCCTTCTCTCATTTCTCCGCTAGAGAAAAACATGTGAATTTTCTGACTGATAAATTTTGGAGCAGGTGCTGGGATAGGTAGCTCAGTTCTTTTTCCCTTTCCCATTTTTGGGAAGCAAGACTACCCAAGAAACCATGCTCTTTTATAACGTGATTTCAGATTTTATAACGTGCTATCCAGACCACCTAACTAAAAGACACAAATTTTCTAAATTCATCTCTATCACTAATAAGATGACAGTTATATGCATAAATATGTATGTATTTATGCATACACATATATATTTACACACATACACCCCACACACATAGATTTATCTCTGTCTCTAAATTGCTTCCAAACCTGGGTAGAGTATAAAGCGATAAACAAGGTAACATTATTTATTGAGCTCCCATCCTTGATTCTGTTCTCCAATCACCTACAAATAGCAAGCAAGGGAATACCATTATTTAAGGTCTAAGTGTTCCATAAAGTTTTATCTGAAAAATAATCCTTCAGCGGCTGCCTTTTACTGTTATTATAAAATCTTAATAGAAGTTAGTCTTCCAAAGTGCTAAAGCAGGTACAGTTTCTATAATATTATTTGAAAGAAACCAAGGTGGACCTAAAAAATGAATATGAACATATTTTCTAATCTTTGAAATACACATATTGTTATTTTTTCTTTCAATGCAGATATGCCTACAAGGAGTCATGATTTGATTCTAAAGTTTGAACCAGATCAGCATCTCCTTTAGAGAGAAAATCTAGCAGACAAGAGAAAATTCAGTGCCTAGTGCTAGAGGAGGTCACTGGGAAAGGTCACAGAAAAGTAAAAGACATTCCAGGTAGTTCTGCCTATCTCACTCACTGCATTTTCCTTTATTCACAAGCTTGTGAATGAATATTTTCATGAATATGCCATGTTTCACCTTTCGCGCCAGAAAGCGTGACTCAAAGCCACAAGTAACTGTTATATATCCAGGGGGCAAGGGGTGAGAACAAAGAGGAAAGGAAGCACAATGGACTATGGAAATGGGTTATGGAGGATTTGCTGGTGGTTGCGCTTATGTGGTAATGCCCCATGGGGGTATCCAACAATTAGGTCAATGGAAATGAATATATCAATTATTTTTTTAAGAAGCAACTACAGCAAGTCCAGGTTCTCATGGGCATATTTCCTTTTGTTTTAACTGGCATCTAAGACCTTTTGATACTTCTCTCTGAAAAATTAAAATTTAGATCATCCACTCCTTATCGTTTAGATCTCAAACTTACTCATCTTTGCAACAAGAAAGGCACTCTGAGGGGAGGGAAAGAGTTGGCAGTTCAGAATCATGAGGTCTGGGTTTCCATCCTCTGGAAACTTGCTCTCTGAAAGTCTACAAATCCTCCTCTGTAGACAAAAGGGGCTCTGGAGAAATGATCCCTATAGTATTCCCAGCTGTGACTTATTTTAGTGATTTATTTACACAGAGACCACATGATGTTTTCTGAGCGCCTACCTGTGGCAGAAGTCAGAGTAGGCATTTTACGTATCTATTACCTAATTGCCATGATAACTCTTCAAAGGATATATTATCTCCTTCCTAGATGTCAGAAGAGCACTTCAACACATAATCAAACCTTATCACCCTCGAGTACATCACAACTTTGCTACTCAAACTGTGTGAGGTAGACCATCTGCTTATTAGAAACGCAGACTCTGCCTTCTACCCGAACCTACTCACTCAGAATCTACCTTTGAAATAAACAAAATAAACAAACCACTAGCCAGGCTTACAGAGAAAAAACAAAAGAAAACACAAATAAATAGGATCATAAATGAAAAAGGAGAAATCACAAAGGACACAGCAAAAATAAAAAAAAAATCAGAGATTACTATAAACAGCTATACGGAAACAAGTATAACAACCTAGAGGATATGGACAAATTCCTAAAACTATACAATCACCCAAAACTAGACAAAGAAGATATAGAACACCTAAACAGACCAATCACAAGTAGTGAAATTGAAACAGTAATTAAAAACCTCCCCAAAAACAAAAGCCCAGGACCAG